>CM074723.1:474340121-474607469 GCA_037306005.1 Rhinophrynus dorsalis | reverse complement strand
GAGAGAGAGGGGGCAGAGAGTGAAGGGTAAGACAGAGATAAGTAGAGAGAGGGAGGAGGAGAAACAGGGAGGGAGAGAGAGACACACAAAGGGAGAGACAGAGGGGCTGTGAGAGAGAGGGGGCAGAGAGTGAAGGGGTAAGACAGAGATAAGTAGAGAGTGAGGAGGGGAGGGCATGAGAGAGAGAAAGTTCTCTTACCTATTCAGTGGGTTAAAACTCCCATTTTAATGGGTGAAAATATTTTTCTCCCCTATGTCTCAATTAGTCTATTCCAGAATAAATCCAATTCTCTGATCTATCAGTCTGTGTTACCAACATCAACATATTGCAACACAGGTATATAAAATCCAGCTGATAAATAATGTATACATCATTCTGGAAGCTCCATAATCGATTAGTAATTAATTAATTATTGTTTCACTTTATTTAAAAAAACTTATCTGGCAGATCCCACTGAGGATTATTTTAGGAATATTCATAGTTCAGCTATGTGGGCATGTCCCATGTAATAGGAGGTATGCAGAATACCAGCTGTACTACTGTATTTCATCCTATATAATAATTCCCTAGGATGTTTGTCAGAAGCCGTCATGCGCAGTAGAAACTGCGTGCGTTTGGTCAGTTTCTACTGCGCATAATTGCATCTCTTGAGTGAGCAACGCAAAACTGCATCGTGTGGAGCAATGAGGTAGCGCCGCTTAACCCTTTGAGTGCCGGAGGGGTACACAACGCATTTTAAAGCAATGCATTGCTACGTCTCTGGCATTCAAAGGGTTAACATTACCCGGACCTTAGCCCGTGTACACGGGCTCTTACACTAGTATATAATAACTGTGTCCATTCAATAAATGCAAACGCCAGCCAACACTGGGGAGTTTAATAAGCAGAAAAACTGCTATACATATTGATAATGCCATTTAATTAACCTTTCGAGCGCCGGAGGGGGTATGAAACCTATTTCTAAGCAATGCGTTGGATATTCCATTGGCACTTAAAGACTTAACCATCTGAGTGCCATACCTCTCTCTCTGGAACTCAGAGCATTAGAATCATAGACTGCAATCTACCCTACACATCGCTATAAAACAGAAGCGAGGTTACAAGTACTGCAACTGAATTTACCGGCATGTGTCTCATTTTAACCCCCCCCCCCCAAATAAAAATAATGTGAAAGCTTGTGAGGAAATACAATGCAATATCTATTAACCAATTGAGAGCCAGAGCGGTGCGCAAAGCATTGCTTTTGCAACGCGTTGCTTGCCTCTCTGGCACTCAGTGGGTTAACCCTTTTAGTGCCAGAGTGCTACGGAATGCTTTGCTTTGCAATGCATTCCGTACCACTCTGGCACTCAAAGGGTTAAACACGAGATGGAAGTCTGTCTGATCTATGAGGCCTGGGAAATACCATCGATTACCTTACACAATAAATAGGTCGTTGTTTTAATAACCCTTCGTCTCCCAAAAGTTCATCCAACGCCATTGCCTGGCAATTTATTGGACACCCCCTCTGGTAAGCAGAGGGTTAAACCCCGCCCCCATCTCTCCCTGAGAAGCAGATGTGTGTTCACCATTCTGGCTCTCAAATGGTTAACCCCGCCGCATATTGGTTTAAAATAGCAAAACGACGGCCCTTATTTCCAAATTCAAAAATGAAGCAATTCTGGAGCAAACCAAAGCCCTACGGGGTGCAAGGAAATGTTACCATTTAACTAGATGGAGCTTTTAACCCCGTCTTCAATGCTAGAGTGGACTTCAATGCATCGGAGACCTGTCTAGCACTCAAATGGTTAAAAAGCTCTATTGAAATCAATGGAGATGTGCTGGATGTTTAATTTCGTCCCTGTCCTGCACTTGGTCTGGCGCAAAAGTGCTCCACACATCTGTCCCGTAATCATGTCTTATTTGTACTCTACATAGAGATCCAGAACCGCAAACAGATTAACCCTTTGCGTGCCAGAGGGGTACGCAACGCATTGCAAAGCAATGCGTTGCGTATCCCTCTGGCACTCAAAGGGTTAACGCTGAGATTTGTCTCCTTTATAGTATCACGGGCCCAAAAAGTGGTAGTATTTTCGTGGAGCAAAAAACCCTAAAAACTAAACTTAAAAAAAAAAAAAAAAAAAAAAAACTATTAAAAAAAATGTGCAATATAATCAACTAATAGAAAATACTAAATAGTAATAATGATAATACAGAAATACCTAGAAATGAATCACAGCATCTAAATAATAATCTATAATAAATAAATGCACATAAATACAATAAATATATGTAATAATAAGCATAATCATCATGATAATCATTAGAAACAATATTACATAAATACATACAAATACCATAGATACAATAAAATATTATTAATAATAAAATACATAAATAAACACACATAAGCAAAACTAATACTATAAAATAACAACAATAATAATAAACAATAAACATTATTAAATTATTCCTAACTAATAATAATAAACCATAATACATGAATAAGTACATATAAATAAAATAAGTAGTATAAGATAATAATCATAATTAATAATAATAAATAATAATAAAAATAATAAACCATAATGTATATATATATATAGTATAGTATAAAATAGTAATAACAATAATAGTAACTAATAAACTCAATTATACATATAAATACAAAAAATACCATATAATCTTCATCTTGATAATAATATTGAAAAATGTTACACAAATAATGCATGTAAAGAGATAAGTACTATAAAATACTAACAACGTTGAAACCATCAATAAAACAGGAATTAAATACCTAAAAAATATAAATATAAAATGCACCAAATAACAATGCACACAAATAAAAAATAAATATATAAAGTAAAAAAATAAAATATGATGATGATGACCATGAAGAAGATGATGATGATAATGTAGTAAATAAATATATAAATAAGTAAATGTCACTGCAACAAAATAACAATGTAAAATACAAAATAAAAAGTAAAAAAAATGATGACGACGATGATGTAACAGTAGATAAATAAATACCACTACATCAAAACCACAATGTAAAATATAAACTCACAAAAAAATTAAATGATGATGATTACCATGACGAACAAGATGATGACGATGATGATGTAACAGCAGTAAATAAATAAATTCACTGCAACAAAATCACAAAGTAAAATTTAAACACATAAAAAATAAAATGATGATGACCATGATGATGATGACGATGATGACGTAACAGCAGTAAATAAATAAATAAATACCACTGCAACAAAATCAACAATGTAATATATGAACACATAATAAAACGATGATGACCGCGACGAAAAAGACGATGACGATGATGACGTAACAGCAGTAAATAAATAAATGCCACTGCAACAAAATCAACAATGTAAAATTTAAACACATAAAAAATAAAATTATGATGATGACCATGAGGAAAAAGATGAGATGATGATGATGATGATGTAACATCAGTAAATAAATAAATAAATGCCACTGCAACAAAATCACAATGTAAAATATAAACACATAAAAAAACTAAAATGATGATGATGACCATGATGACGTAACAGCAGTAATTAAATAAATGCCACTGCAACAAAATCACAATGTAAAATTTAAATGCATAAAAAATAAAATGATGATGATGACCATGATGAAAAAGGATGATGACCATGATGACGTAACAGCAGTAATTAAATAAATGCCACTGCAACAAAATCACAATGTAAAATACAAACACATAAAAAATAAAATGATGCTGATGACCATGACAATAAAGTTGATGATGTAACAGCAGTAAATAAATAAATTCCACTGCAACAAAATCACAATGTAAAATATAAACACAAAAAATAAAATGATGATGATGACCATGACAATAAAGATGATGACGATGATGTAACAACAGTAAATAAATAAGTCACTGCAACAAAATCACAATGTACAATATAAACACATAAACATTAAAACGATGATGATCACCATGACGAAAAAGATGACGACAATGTAACAACAGTAAATAAATAAACAAATGGCACTGCAACAAAATCAACAATGTAAAATTTAAACACATAAAAAATAAAATGATGATGATGACCATTAGGAAAAAGATGACAATGATGATGTAACAGCAGTAAATAAATAAATGCCACTGCAACAAAATCGCAATGTAAAATATAAACTCATAAAAAATAAAATGATGATGATGACCATGATGATGACGATGATGACGTCACAACAGTAAATAAATAAATAAATAAATAAATGCCACTGCAACAAAATCACAATATAAAATATAAACACATAAAATATAAAATGATGATGACGATGATGATCTAACAGCAGTAAATAAATAAATGCTTCTGCAACAAAATCACAATGCAAAATACAAACACAGAAAAATTAAAATGATGATAATGATGACCATGATGATGACGACGATGACGTCACAGCAGTAAATAAATAAATAAATGCCACTGCAATACAATAAAATAGAAAGCAGTAGGAAACGAGCAGGCAGTCTGTGAACCATCTCTAATACTTTTGTACACGTTAGAAGTTTCTACTCTGGGAGTGAGATGAGGGCAGGTTGTTATAGCTACCCAATCCACAGGGGTCCCCCTTGTCTATTTAAACCCTTTTAAAATCTTCCGCCCGGTTTTAAAGTCCATGCTATCACTTCTTGCGGGCCAACATGTCCCTCCTAATGAGCATTAAAACACTATCTCCTTGCAATTAGCTCATTCCTTGCCTTGGCTTTCCTGACTGACAGAGGAGGAGCAGTGTCATCAGAATTCCCCTTTGGCAATAAGTGCTGATTGGGTCTTTACAGGGAGCTACTACTAACTTTTTTTTTTCGTCTTTTTTTTTTTTTTTTTAATATTCGCCTCCTGTGAGCTTCTGTCTATGTTGAAAGCAGTCACCACTCTCTCAGCTGCTGTCTTTAAAAGGAGAGTCAACCTAAACCTGCTGGGTCTATTGTCATTGCACATATTTCTCTTCTAGATTCAATATTTTTTTTTTACTATACCTGTTTCTTGTTTTGACAAAGCACAAGGTAATCTGGAAAGAAGACAAGGAAAACATTACAAAGATCTGTATTTTTTTTTTATTTTGTTTTTCATTTTTTTTTCCACCAAAACAACTGGAGATGGGCTATTTTGGATATTTCCTTTTCTTTTGTGGACTGAGTCAAGTTATGTCAACTTACCCAATCTGGTGGTAAGTGTCTTCATTCTATTGCATTGTGGGATATAATATGTTGTGATTGGTTTATTTTCTATTGGGACAGATGTGATAAGGATTCTGGAATGATCCTGGACCCCATTAACTGTGCTGTAGGGACACACAACAATCACCACTGCTTTAACCCTTTGAGTGCCAGAGGGGTACGGAACGCATTGCGTTCCGTAGCCCTCTGGCACTCAAAGGGTTAACCTGTTTAACCCTTCAACTGCTAGAAAGGACTCGTGAGTTGGCGTTCAGAGATTTTAAAATCCGTTTAAAAACAGTAGGGATCTAGGGATTTTTTTTTTTTTTTTTAATTTTCAAGAGGTTAAAAGTGAAATGTAAACCCATTTGAGATACAGGGATTTTTTTTTTTACTTTATGGGCGAATTCAATGTGTTGGAGACCTCTCAAAGGATTAACCCTTTGTGCGGAACGCTCTGGCGCTCAAAGGGTTACTGAAAACCCCGTTGAAATCCAGTGGGGACATGGGGATTTTTTTTTTTATTTTCTGGAGTAAATCCAGAATCATTCTAGTTCTTCATAGTACATCGACCTCAGAGTGTTTTCTAAAAGCTGCCCTGACTTAAACCATGGCTTCTCCCTTCTAATGCAAATCAGAAATTCATTCTTAAGTCAATATCCTTGTTTAAACACAGATATATGTGTGTTTACACGTGTGGCACCCAGTCTTGTGGTTTCCTTGCCTCTGCCAGTGCTACCTGATCCACTGTATGTTACTGTATATCACACAGCAGGACTATCAGATTGCTCTCCAATGCTTTGATCTCTGTCTAGAACAAACGCTACTGATTGAATTAAGCAGATAATGATACAAGTTGACATGAGCACTTCAAGGTGATTTTGAGTCAGTCAGATGGAAGAAAAGAATAGTAAACGAGAAATCAAGCAAAACTATTTTTTTTCCCTCTTTCCTTGCTGTAAGGGATTCACATCCAAGCAGGTAAGGCAAGATTCAACAACTTGCACTGTCTGTGAACATAGACTTGCATAATCATACATTGTATCTGCACAGTCTATTATTAAATACTGGATTTACTAAGAGGGAATTACTGGGAACTCAGCATTTATTGGCCCTTTCTTCGTCTTAAAAATACTGTTGGGGAATTGAAGTGACATATTTTAGTGCACGCTTAAATGTACTCTGTAAAATACAGTAAATTTACCATACAGAAGCACAGATCTCTTATGCAAGAAATATATCATTTTAAATGTGTTTTTTCCCTTGAGTGTGCTTACCAAAACCTGGACTGGAATTATCTATACATATATATTTGTTTAGCATTTATTTGCATTGTAGTGTTAAGAAAAATTAAGCCATTGGTTTCTTAAGAGGTTTTCAACGAATTGGAGTTGAGAGTATTAATAAGAATTAATGGTGTAAGAATTAATGGTGTAAGGATCATTAGTGTAAGAATTAATACTGTAAGAATTAATGGTATAAGGATTATTAGCGTAAGGATTATTAGTGTAAAAATTAATACTGTAAGAATTGATGGTATAAGGATTATTAGTGCAAGACATATTAGTGTAAGAATTGATGGTATAAGGATTATTAGTGTAAGACATATTAGTGTAAGAATTGATGGTATAAGGATTATTAGTGTAAGGCATATTAGTGTAAGAATTGATGGTATAAGGATTATTAGTGTAAGACATATTAGTGTAAGAATTGATGGTGTAAGGATTATTAGTGCAAGACATATTAGTGTAAGAATTGATGGTATAAGGATTATTAGTGTAAGACATATTAGTGTAAGAATTGATGGTATAAGGATTATTAGTGCAAGACATATTAGTGTAAGAATTGATGGTATAAGGATTATTAGTGTAAGGCATATTAGTGTAAGAATTGATGGTATAAGGATTATTAGTGTAAGACATATTAGTGTAAGAATTGATGGTGTAAGAATTGATGGTGTAAGGATTATTAGTGTAAGAATGAATGGTGTAAAAATTAATAGTGTAAGAATTATTAGTAAGGGATTGATAGTGTAAGGATTATTGGTTTAAGGATTAATACTGTAAGAATTAATTGTGTAAGGATCATTAGTGTAAGACATATTAGTGTAAGAATTAATGGTGTAAGAATTATTAGTGTAAGGATTATGTATTTTTTATTTTGCATTTGTTTGCCACAATTATGGGAAATAAACCTTTTGGATACTAGAAAGGTCTCCAACGAACTGCGAAGCATCCAATTGGTTTAGAAGGAATATACCTTGATACTTTATATCTGTATAATAATAATGTTGCATACATACATTCAGGGACATAAAAAGTAGCACACACAGAGGTTTATGTCTGCGGAAGCCGGAGTAATTTTGGAGCAAACCATCTGAACCATAGGAGACACATACACATCCCTTTTGATTTAAATGGAACTTTTAACCCCTTCAATGCTAGAGACAGAGGTATCTATCAAAAAATCTATCTATCTATCTATCTATCTATCTATCTATCTATCTATCTATCTATCTATCTATCTATCTATCTATCTACCTGTGTGTCAGTATGTCTATCTGTCAGAATGTCTGTTTGTCTTTCTGTCTACTTGTTTGTCTGTCTGTCTATATCTATCTATCTATCATCTATCTTATCTATATATATTTAATCTATCTATAAGTTCATCTGTCTGTCTGTCTGTCTGTCTGTCTGTCTATCTATCTATCTATCTATCTATCTATCTATCTATCTATTTTGTCTCTAGACAGATACGTCTTAAATCGCAAAACCTGCCATAGATATATATATTATTTTATTTGATAAACATTATTATTATGGGTAGCACATACACAGGGTTTTATGAGCCGAATTCGGGGGAATCAGTTAAGGATTCTCAGAGCCCACAGTAATTTATTATTAATAGACCTCTGGGTCCAGTGAAGTTGTGGTGCAGTAACACTTAGTAGATCCCATGAGGACAGGATTCAGTGATAATCTTCAGAGCCCATGGCTATCAGCATTCTGAAATGTGGAGAGCAGTGACCAGTCCATAGGCTTCAGTGCAATGAATAGTGACCAGTCCATAAGCTAGAGTGCAGTGAGTAGTGACCAGTTCAGTCCATAGGTTAGGGTGCAGTGAGTAGTGACCAGTTCAGTCCATAGGTTAAGGTGCAGTGGGCAGGGACCAGTCTTTAGGTTAGGGTGCAGTGAGTTCAGTCCATAGGTTAGGGTGCAGTGAGTAGTGACCAGTCCTTAAGTTAGGGTGCAGTCAGCAGTGACCAGTCCTTAGGTTAGGGTGCAGTGAGTAGTGACCAGTCCAGTCCTTAGGTTAGGGTGCAGTGAGTAGTGACCAGTCCTTAGGTTAGGGTGCAGTGAGTAGTGACCAGTCCAGTCCTTAGGTTAGGGTGCAGTGAGTAGTGACCAGTCCTTAGGTTAGGGTGCAGTGAGTAGTGACCAGTCTTTAGGTTAGGGTGCAGTGAGCAGTGACCAGTCCTTAGGTTAGGGTGCAGTGAGTAGTGACCAGTCCAGTCCTTAGGTTAGGGAGCAGTGAGTAGTGACCAGTCTTTAGGTTAGGGTGCAGTGAGCAGTGACCAGTCTTTAGGTTAGGGTGCAGTGAGTAGTGACCAGTCCATAGGTTAGGGTGCAGTGAGTAGTGACCAGTCCTTAGGTTAGGGTGCAGTGAGTAGTGACCAGTCCTTAGGTTAGGGTGCAGTGAGTAGTGACCAGTCCATAGGTTAGGGTGCAGTGAGTAGTGACCAGTCCTTAGGTTAGGGTGCAGTGAGTAGTGACCAGTCCTTAGGTTAGGGTGCAGTGAATACATCTAGTGAGATTATGGTGCAGTGACAGCGCTCATTCAGAATAAAGTTTGGGGACATTGGCCCATATTTATAAAAACTGCTGTTATTCTGGATTAAACCAACTACACCACACGGGCTAAATACAATTCCTAAATTCCCATGCACCTGATTCGAGTTTTTAACCTCTATAGCATTCAAGGGGTTAAAAGCCCAGTTTTTCTTTAACAGGAATTTTTATTTGTCCTTTTTAGCACAGTTGGTTTAATCCAGAATAATACCAGTTTGCTTTAAAAAATATGGGCCATTGAGAGACGCACACATTGTGGAAAGCAGTGTACACGTCCAGTGGATTTAGTAATACTTTGCACCATTATGTTAGGGGGCATTGAGTAGAACAGACCCATGAGATTAGGGTACAATAACGGAGGTCTGGTTTATGGTGTGACAGTTGGGGAAAATTGGTCAGTGTTCATGTCCAGTGAATTTAGTAATACTTTGCACCATTATGTTAGAGGCAGTGAATAGACGATCAGATCCAGTGAGATTAGGGAGCATTACACGGAGCTCTGCCTTATAGTGTGACAGTTGGGAAAAGTGGTCAGTGAATTTAGTAATACTTTGCACCATTATGTTAGGGACAGTGAATAGACGATCAGACCCAGTGAGATTAGGGGGCAATAAACGGAGGTCTGGTTTATGGTGAGACAGTTGGGAAAAGTGGTCAGAGTTCATGTCCAGTGAATTTAGTAATACTTTGCACCATTATGTTAGAGGCAGTGAATAGACGATCAGATCCAGTGAGATTAGGGAGCATTACACGGAGCTCTGCCTTATAGTGTGACAGTTGGGAAAAGTGGTCAGTGAATTTAGTAATACTTTGCACCATTATGTTAGGGACAGTGAATAGACGATCAGACCCAGTGAGATTAGGGGGCAATAAACGGAGGTCTGGTTTATGGTGAGACAGTTGGGAAAAGTGGTCAGTGTTCATGTCCAGTGAATTTAGTAATACTTTGCACCATTATGTTAGGGGCAGTGAACAGACGATCAGATCCAGTGAGATTAGGGGGCAATAAACGGAGCTCTGCCTTATAGTGTGACAGTTGGGAAAAGTGGTCAGTGTTCAGCTCAGTGCAGTGAGCAGCTCCCCCCTCTCTGCTAGTTTTGGGTACAGAAGAAGATTAGGGTGCGGGGAGCAGACCTCATTTCCAGCTCAGTCTGCAGACTGATCAGTTCCAGGCAGATTAGGGTGCAGTGAGCAGAGATCAGGGTGCAGCGCTGAACCCCAGTTATTTAGGACGAACTTAAATGACCAAAAATGGACACTTCTGTTTTACTAGACGCACGACTGGCGGGTGGAGCATTACAAATACTTATTAGGTTATTTCATAACCAATTGACTGCTTTTTGTGTAACTAAATAACGTGTTACCAGACCATAATATTTTATTTAAACAGACTAATTTGTAAACACAAATACTGAAGTTTAAACCCAATGTGATTTGTTTTTGCTGCGGAGCAATGTGATGCACTTCTATAGTGTTGAGCGAGCATGCTCGGCCGATGCTCGGATCGGCACGAGCATCGCTCTGCTCGGCACATGGCGGTACTCGTACGAGTACCGCATGTGCTCGCCCGCCATGTTCGTGTCTCCTCCCCGCACGTTTTGCGCCTGCTGCGCAGCCAATAAACGTGCAGGGAGGCTCTGACATCGGTGTAATGCCAGCAGCCATGTTGGCTGCTGGCATTACACTGATTGGCTGGCCAGAACCCGTGGTCAGGTGCTGTATAGCACCTGACCATCGAGTTCGGCTCAGTCTGAGCCAGGGAGAGCTGAGGATAGGAAGGGAAAGGCAGTGTAGGGAGGAAAAAAACAAAAATTGTGAAAAAAAAAGAACCAAAAGTCCTTTTTAGGACTACTGTGTGTGGGGGCAGCAGGTTATTTGGTGTGGGGGGAAAAAAAAAAAAAAAAAAAAAAAAATATATATATTCTGTGTAGTGTGCAAAGTTGCAGATTAGAGCACATTCTGTTTAGTGTGCACAGTTGCAGATTAGAGCACATTCTGTTTAGTGTGCAAAGTTGCAGATTAGAGCACATTCTGTTTAGTGTGCAAAGTTGCAGATTAGAGCACATTCTGTTTAGTGTGCAAAGTTGCAGATTAGAGCACATTCTGTTAAGTCTTCAAACTAAAATATCAAAGTCACGTATTCCATTCAGTGTGCGTCGCCGCAGTTTAGCAGCACATTCTGAGTACTGTGCAGAGTTGCAGAATAGGAAGAAATACTGTTAAGTCTTCAAACTAAAATATCAAAGTCACATATTCCATTCAGTGTGCTTCGCCGCAGTTTAGCAGCACATTCTGTGTACTGTGCAGAGTTGCAGAATAGGAAGAAATACTGTTAAGTCTTCAAACTAAAATATCAAAGTCACATATTCCATTCAGTGTGCTTCGCCGCAGTTTAGCAGCACATTCTGTGTACTGTGCAGAGTTGCAGAATAGGAAGAAATACTGTTAAGTCTTCAAACTAAAATATCAAAGTCACATATTCCATTCAGTGTGCTTCGCCGCAGTGTAGCAGCACATTCTGTGTACTGTGCACAGTTGCAGAATAGGAAGAAATACTGTTAAGTCTTCAAACTAAAATATCAAAGTCACATATTCCATTCAGTGTGCTTCGCCGCAGTGTAGCAGCACATTCTGTGTACTGTGCACAGTTGCAGAATAGGAAGAAATACTGTTAAGTCTTCAAACTAAAATTTAAAAGTCACATATTCCATTCAGTGTGCTTCGCCGCAGTGTAGCAGCACATTCTGTGTACTGTGCAGAGTTGCAGAATAGGAAGAAATACTGTTAAGTTTTCAAACTCAAATATTAAAGTCACATATTCCATTCAGTGTGCTTCGCCGCAGTTTAGCAGCACATTCTGTGTACTGTGCAGAGTTGCAGAATAGGAAGAAATACTGTTAAGTCTTCAAACTAAAATTTAAAAGTCACATATTCCATTCAGTGTGTTTCAACGCCGTTTAACAGCCTATTCTGTGTACTCTGTACAGTTCCAGAATTATAAGAAATACTGTTAAGTTTTCAAACTCAAATATTAAAGTCACTTATTCCATTCAGTGTGTTTCAACGCCGTTTAACAGCCTATTCTGTGTACTCTGCACAGTTGCAGAATAGGAAGAAATACTGTTAAGTCTTCAAACTAAAATTTAAAAGTCACATATTCCATTCAGTGTGCTTCGCCGCAGTGTAGCAGCACATTCTGTGTACTGTGCACAGTTGCAGAATAGGAAGAAATACTGTTAAGTCTTCAAACTAAAATTTAAAAGTCACATATTCCATTCAGTGTGTTTCAACGCCGTTTAACAGCCTATTCTGTGTACTCTGCACAGTTGCAGAATAGGAAGAAATACTGTTAAGTTTTCAAACTCAAATATTAAAGTCACATATTCCATTCAGTGTGTTTCAACGCCGTTTAACAGCCTATTCTGTGTACTCTGCACAGTTGCAGAATAGGAAGAAATACTGTTAAGTCTTCAAACTAAAATTTAAAAGTCACATATTCCATTCAGTGTGCTTCGCCGCAGTGTAGCAGCACATTCTGTGTACTGTGCACAGTTGCAGAATAGGAAGAAATACTGTTAAGTCTTCAAACTAAAATTTAAAAGTCACATATTCCATTCAGTGTGCTTCGCCGCAGTGTAGCAGCACATTCTGTGTACTGTGCACAGTTGCAGAATAGGAAGAAATACTGTTAAGTCTTCAAACTAAAATTTAAAAGTCACATATTCCATTCAGTGTGTTTCAACGCCGTTTAACAGCCTATTCTGTGTACTCTGCACAGTTGCAGAATAGGAAGAAATACTGTTAAGTTTTCAAACTCAAATATTAAAGTCACATATTCCATTCAGTGTGTTTCAACGCCGTTTAACAGCCTATTCTGTGTACTCTGCACAGTTGCAGAATAGGAAGAAATACTGTTAAGTCTTCAAACTAAAATTTAAAAGTCACATATTCCATTCAGTGTGCTTCGCCGCAGTGTAGCAGCACATTCTGTGTACTGTGCACAGTTGCAGAATAGGAAGAAATACTGTTAAGTCTTCAAACTAAAATTTAAAAGTCACATATTCCATTCAGTGTGTTTCAACGCCGTTTAACAGCCTATTCTGTGTACTCTGCACAGTTGCAGAATAGGAAGAAATACTGTTAAGTTTTCAAACTCAAATATTAAAGTCACATATTCCATTCAGTGTGTTTCAACGCCGTTTAACAGCCTATTCTGTGTACTCTGCACAGTTGCAGAATAGGAAGAAATACTGTTAAGTCTTCAAACTAAAATTTAAAAGTCACATATTCCATTCAGTGTGCTTCGCCGCAGTGTAGCAGCACATTCTGTGTACTGTGCACAGTTGCAGAATAGGAAGAAATACTGTTAAGTCTTCAAACTAAAATTTAAAAGTCACATATTCCATTCAGTGTGTTTCAACGCCGTTTAACAGCCTATTCTGTGTACTCTGCACAGTTGCAGAATAGGAAGAAATACTGTTAAGTTTTCAAACTCAAATATTAAAGTCACATATTCCATTCAGTGTGTTTCAACGCCGTTTAACAGCCTATTCTGTGTACTCTGCACAGTTGCAGAATAGGAAGAAATACTGTTAAGTTTTCAAACTCATATATATTAAAGTCACATATATCGTGTAAGATGAAGAAGGCGGGTAAAAAGGGACGGGGAAGTGGACGTGATCCTGAAAGTTCAGGGCGCGGGTCAGGACGCGGAGAAACTGTGCCTGGTGCCAGAGCACAAGAAAGAAAGACATCCACCATACCTAGCTTCATGTCTGATTTCACAGGGCGTCGCAGGACATCACTCTCGAGGTCCGACCAGTGCGAACAGGTGGTCGGTTGGATGACAGCTGATACTGCTTCCAGTCGGTTAAGCACCACCCTGTCTTCCACCAAGTCCACTCTCAGTAGCCAAGAGTCTGGTCAACATAATCCTCACTCTGATCATCCTTCCTCCCACCATACACGGTCTGGTCAAAGAAGTGATCCCACACTGGGATATAGTGATGAGCTCGTCTCATCACCAATCCTTCATTTGACCCTCTCTCCAAGCACGCTTGCAGAGGAACATGACATCTTGTGCCCTGATTCACAACCTCTAGAGGCTACCCAATCACAAGAAGATGACAGATGTGAACGGCATTTAAGGTCAAAGGAAGTAGTGGATGATGATGATGATGATGATGAGACACAGTTGCCATTAAATCAACCACTATTTCCGTCTCAAGACCTTGTTGAGGAGAATGTTATACAGTTGTCAATGACTGAGTATGTGGTGGGATCAAGACTTGAGGAGGATGATCAGAGTGAGGAAGTGGAGGAGGACTTGGTGGACGATGAGGTGACTGACCCCACCTGGGAAGGTGTAGAGCCGAGCGATGACAGCAGTCCTGAGGGTGAGCCATCTGCAGCACCGCAACAGGCTGGAAGAGGCAGTGGTGTGGCAACAGAAAGAAGGCGGACCGCACCAAACCGGCCCGCAAATGTTCCACGGAGCACCCCCTTGCGTAAATCTACCTTGCCAAGGGGTAGGTGTTCCGCGGTATGGCGTTTTTTTAAGGAAAGTGCGGACGACAAAAGATTTGTAGTTTGCAACCTGTGCCACACCAGAATGAGCCGAGGCATGAACACTAGAAACCTCACCACCACCAGCATGATCCGACACATGGCATCCAAGCACCGTAGTAAGTGGGAGGAACGCCTGGATCGCCCATCTGTGTCTGCAGGCCACACCACTGCCTCCTCTTCCCCTGTTTTCGGTGCCGGCCAATCGCCTGTCGAAGGCGCAGGCCCGCATACCTCCCGCCCTGCACCTGTACCATCTGAAGCACCATCAGCGACCACATCCACTTCCCTGTCCCAGCACAGCGTCCAAATGTCGTTACCCCAGGCATTTGAGCGCAAGAGAAAGTACCCAGCCACCCACCCACAGGCCATAGCACTAACCTCACACCTTTCCAAATTACTGGCCATCGAAATGCTGCCATTTAGGCTTGTGGACACTGAGTCCTTCCGCAGCCTGATGGCAGCAGCTGTCCCTCGGTACGCGGTCCCCAGCCGCCACTACTTTTCCCGGTGTGCCATCCCCGCATTACACCACCATGTGTCCCGTAACATCACCCGTGCCCTGACCAACGCAGTTACTGGGAAGGTCCACTTAACGACTGACACATGGACAAGTGCTTGTGGCCAGGGACGCTACATTTCCCTGACGGCACACTGGGTGAATGTCGTGGAGGCTGGGAGCGACTCGGACCCTGGGATGGCACGGGTGCTACCCACGCCGAGGATTGCGGGCCCTACCTCCATCAGGGTTTCCACCAGCACCTATGTTATTGGCTCCTCCTCCTCCGTTTCCACCTCCGAATTCTCTACACACACCGCCACTCCCCCATCAGCCAGTAGCTGGAAGCAGTGTAGCACTGCAGTGGGGAAGCGTCAACAGGCCGTGCTGAAGCTGATCTGCCTTGGGGACAAACAGCACACGGCCTCAGAGCTGTTGCAGGGGATTAGTCACCAGACCGAGCAGTGGCTCTCGCCACTCAACCTGCAACCAGGCATGGTTGTGTGTGATAATGGGCGTAACTTGGTGGCGGCTTTGGAGCTCGGCAAGCTCACACACGTACCATGCCTAGCGCATGTATTTAATTTAGTGGTGCAGCGATTTCTAAAAACCTACCCCAATGTGCATGATCTCTTGACCAAGGTGCGCCGCGTGTGTGCACATTTCCGTAAGTCATCTACAGCTTCGGCCGGCCTGTTGAAGCTGCAGCAGCGCTTACAATTGCCAGCTCACCGGCTGCTGTGTGACGTGAGCACGCGCTGGAACTCCACCTTCCACATGTTGGCCCGGCTTTGTGAGCAGCAGAGGGCAGTAGTGGAGTACCAGCTGTTACACGGTCGTCGCCTCTCCATTCAACTTCCTGTAATCAGAAGTGAGGAGTGGGAATGGATGTCAGACCTCTGCGAGGTTTTACGCAATTTTGAGGAATCGACACAGATGGTGAGCGGCGATAACGCTATTATCAGTGTAACCATCCCACTTCTGTGTCTACTGAAACGCTCGCTGCTCACAATTAAAACCGACGCTTTGCATGTGGAAGAGGTGGAAATGGGGGAGGAAGAGCTTACACAAGGTGATAGCCAGAGCACGCTCACTTCGTCTTCTCAGCGACAATTGGAGGAGGCGGAGGAGGAGGAGGAGGAGGAGGAGGAGGAGGAAGACACGGTTGCCTCCGCTACAGAGGGTAGCCATGGAACTTTAGTTCCATCTCTTCAGCGTGGGTGGGCAGAAGAGGAGGAAGAGGATGAGGATATTGAGAGTCAGCCTCCTGGTGAGGACAGCGAAATCTTGACAGAAGAGGAGGAAGAGGATGAGGATATTGAGAGTCAGCCTCCTGGTGAGGACAGCGAAATCTTGACTGTTGGTACTCTGGCACACATGGCTGACTTTATGTTAGGCTGCCTTTCCCGTGACCCACGCGTTGTACGCATTTTAGACAACACGGATTACTGGGTGTTCACCCTTCTGGACCCCCGCTACAAAGAGAATTTCTCATCTCTCATTCCTCCGGTGGAGAGGACAAGCAAAATGGTGCAATACCAGAAGGTTCTTGTCGAAAAATTGCTCCAAAATTTTCCATCTGACAACGCTGGCGGCAGAGTACGTGCTACCTTGGCCAACAGAGAAGGGGAGAAAAGGGGAGCACACAGCAGTTCCGAGAAAGGCAGGGCAACACTCTCCAAGGCGTGGGACACCTTCATGACACCCCGCCAGCACCCTCACCCTGATGCGCAGCCTAGTGTCACAAGGAGGGAAAAGTTTTGGAAGATGGTGAAGGAGTACGTAGCAGACCGTGTCAGCGTCCTCAATGATCCCTCTGTGCCTTACAACTACTGGGTGTCCAAGCTGGACACGTGGTATGAACTGGCACTCTACGCCTTGGAGGTGCTGGCCTGCCCTGCCGCCAGCGTTCTGTCTGAGCGGGTATTTAGTGCTGCTGGTGGCATCATAACAGATAAGCGTATCCGCCTTTCCACCGACAATGCTGATAGGTTGACACTTATAAAAATGAACAAGGCCTGGATTTCCCCTGACTTCTCCACTCCACTGGAGGAAAGCCCCGGGGGAACATAAACTCACTTTATATATGTTATTTACAATGATGGGAATACTCTGTATTCCCATTCACCCCTTCCACCCCAAAAACGGGTATATGGTTGACTCTTAATCTTCTCATCCTCCTCCTCCTCTTCCATATGCCCTGGGATATAATTTTTATATAGGGCCAGCTCACCAGCGTGCCCTGGGATATAATTTTTATATAGGGCCAGCTCACCAGCGTGCCCTGGGATATAATTTTTATATAGGGCCAGCTCACCAGCGGGCCCTGTGATATAATTTTTATATAGGGCCAGCTCACCAGCGGGCCCTGTTTGACAATTTTTGTATAGGTCAGCTCACCAGCGGGCCTTCTCATATAATGTTTTATTGGGTCAGCTCTCTAGCGGGCCCTCTCATATAATGTTTTATAGCGTCAGCTCACTAGCGGGCCTTCGCATATAATGTTTAGGATGGTCAGCTCTGCAGCAGACCCTCACCCATAATGTTTTAGATGGTCAGCTCAGCGCACGTTTCCATCTTAATCATGGCCTCAGTTCTGAAAATCAAGGAAATTTTTGGGATAATTTGCCTCTGCGCACGTTTCCCTCTTAATCATGGCCTCAGTTCTGAAAATCAAGGAAATTTTTGGGAGAATTTGCAGATGATATACAAGTAAATATACAGCAAATATTGTTTGGTAACAATTTTTCGCCTAAAGTCGTTTTTATTTTCCTTTTTGTGTGTTTTATGGTCAGTCTGTAAAAATGGCGTACTACGGGCGAAAGATCGTTCCCAGCAGCGATGTTGGAGTCCAAGGTGCATCCAGACATCCTCCCTATGCTGTCCCTGAACCATTTCTGTAGTGTTTCCATCTTTTTCTGCCCTTTTCCTATGGACCAGGCACCCTCCCCTCATCAGAGCAGGGGGTGCCTGGTGTAATGCTCGAGTCCTCCCATTGACTTCAATGGGGCTCGGATGCTCGGCCGAGCACTCGAGCCTCAGGGGGTGCTCGGTCAGAGCACCCGAACATCCGAGCATTGAGGTGCTCGCTCATCACTACACTTCTATACACACCAGTCAGATCTCCTAAAAAAAAGAGGGGAATCGGGATGGGAAGGAGGGACATGGTGATTTGGGTCTGGAAGATGGACTTCCCTGGGAGGTATAATTTAGAATCTAGTGCTCAGCTGAACCCCAGTGAAATACTGCACCCACAGTATTGTGTTAAGCTGTCATTCTCTCCTTCCTGTCGGTGAATCTCTCTGGTAAAGTGTGTGCGAGTCGGCGACTCTGTTATAACTACTGACTACTGTTTTACGTTAAAGAACTTGAGTCATTCTGGAGCAAATCAGCTATACCATAGGGGGTAAATGAACATTTCCCAAACTCCTGCTAATTTCAATGGGGCTTTTAACCCCTTGAACGCCAGCGAGATCTTCATCGCATCATCTCTAGCACTGAAGGGGTTACAATCCCTGTTTAAATCAATGGAATACTGCCTCTGCCCCCAGAATTTGTGTCACTTACATAGCACATCAGACTTACTGTGTACAAAGGAAAAATCCACACGCCCCATCACCAGCAATCTGTAATTAACTTCATATCCCTTTAAGTATCTAATGATAGGAAGTAAGGGCCATATTCAGGATCTTAAAGAGCAGCCGTTCTGGAGCATACCAACTGTACCAAGAGGGGATAAACATTTCCCAAATCCTCAATGATTTTCAATACTAAAGAAGTCTCCAATACATCGCGATGCAGTGCAGTGTGTTGGACGTTTCTCCAGAATTCACGGGTATAAAAGCCCTAAAATGAATACACCCCTTATGGTGCAGTTGGTTTGCCCCGGAATTGCTCCTCTAGTACTGGATCTCATGGAGAGGAGACTGGGGCAGAAGTGGGGAGAGTTTACTTGTCACTGTGCAGGAGAACTGGGGGTCAGTTACACAGTAATGTGAGATCTGCGCCTGACCAATGGCCAGTGGACTGCACTGTACACACAGAGAGAGGTGAGGTGTGTGTGTAGTATCTGTCTGTATATATGTGTGTGTATATGTGTATGTGTGTGTATAGTATCTGTCTGTGTATATGTGTGTGTATATGTGTATATGTGTGTGTGTATAGTATCTGTCTGTGTGTGTGTGTGTATGTGCGTATGGTATCTGTCTGTATATGTGTGTGTGTGTGTGTGTGTATAGTATCTGCCTGTATATATGTGTGTGTGTGTATGTGTGTGTGTATAGTATCTGTCTGTATATGTGTGTATATATCTGTGTGTGTGTGTGTGTGTGTGTGTGTATGGTATCTGTCTGTGTGTGTGTGTGTATGTGCGTATGGTATCTGTCTGTATATGTGCGTATGGTATCTGTCTGTATATATGTGTGTGTGTGTGTGTATAGTATCTGCCTGTATATATGTGTGTGTGTGTATGTGTGTGTGTATAGTATCTGTCTGTATATGTGTGTGTGTGTATGTGTGTGTGTATAGTATCTGTCTGTATATGTGTGTGTATATGTGTATATGTGTGTGTGTATGGTATCTGTCTGTGTGTGTGTGTGTGTATGTGCGTATGGTATCTGTCTGTATATGTGCGTATGGTATCTGTCTGTATATATGTGTGTGTGTGTGTGTGTGTGTATAGTATCTGCCTGTATATATGTGTGTGTGTGTGTGTGTATAGTATCTGTCTGTATATGTGTGTATATATCTGTGTGTGTGTGTGTGTGTATGGTATCTGTCTGTATATGTGTGTGTGTGTGTGTGTGTGTGTATGTGCGTATGGTATCTGTCTGTATATATGTGTGTGTGTGTGTGTGTGTGTATAGTATCTGCCTGTATATATGTGTGTGTGTGTATGTGTGTGTGTATAGTATCTGTCTGTATATGTGTGTATATATCTGTGTGTGTGTGTATATGTGTGTATGTATAGTATAGGTCTGTATACGTGTGTGTATGTGTTTGTGTGTATGTGTGTGTGTATAGTATCTGTATATGTGTGTGCGTGTATAGTATGTCTGTATATGTGTGTGTATATGTGTGTGTGTAGTATCTGTATATGTGTGTGTGTGTATATGTGTATGTATGTGTGTGTGTGTATAGTATCTGTATATGTGATTGTGTGTATATATATATGTGTGTTTGTGTGTATTTGTGTATATGTGTGTGTATATATATGTGCGTGTGTGCATGTGTGTGTATATATGTATATATGTGTATGTGTGTGTGTGTGTTTGTGTAGTATATCTGAGTGTGTGTATCTATTTGTGTGTGTGTACATGTATAATACATGTTTTTGTGTGTGTGCATTTGTTTTTTGTTTATGTATGTGTGTGTGTGTGTGTCTGGGTTTGTCTAGTATATCTGTGTGTATGTATCTGTTTGTGTACATGTGCATGTGTGTATGTGTGTGTGTATGCATGTAGTATATCTCTGTATGAGTCTGTGTATGTATTTATGTATATTTATAAATGTCTATGCATCTATCTATCTGTATGTGAAAGCCTGTGTAATGTTTGTGTGTATTTGTGTGTATGCAGTTGTGTGTGGTACATCTGTGTTTTTCTGTATGTGCGCGTGTCTGTATGTGCATGTGTGTATATGTGTGTGTATGTGTGTGTACCTGTCTTTGTGTGTGCTTGTATGAAGGTTATATGCACTGGGTGTCTGTTTATGTTCTCTAACACTGAGACTGATGTACTAAGTGTAGTGGTGCAATTCTGGTTGTGTTCAGTGGTGGTGTTTATTTATTTACTGATAGTGGTGCAGACAGCTGCATAGTTGTCATTAGCACATCAGTCTCACTGACTGCTACCAAAGGACTCACATCAGTCTCACTGAATGCTACAATTGTACTCACATCAGTCTCACTGACTGCTACCATAGGACACACATCAGTCTCACTGACTGCTACCATAGGACACACATCAGTCTTACTGACTTCTACCACAGGACACACATCAGTCTCACTGACTGCTACCATAGGACACACATCAGTCTCACTGACTTCTACCAGAGGACACACATCAGTCTCACTGACTGCTATACCACAGGACACACATCAGTCTCACTGACTGCTACCATAGGACACACATCAGTCTTACTGACTTCTACCACAGGACACACATCAGTCTCACTGACTGCTACCATAGGACACACATCAGTCTCACTGACTTCTACCAGAGGACACACATCAGTCTCACTGACTGCTATACCACAGGACACACATCAGTCTCACTGACTGCTACCATAGGACACACATCAGTCTTACTGACTTCTACCAGAGGACACACATCAGTCTCACTGACTGCTATACCATAGGACACACATCAGTCTCACTGACTGCTACCATAGGACTCACATCAGTCTTACTGACTTCTACCACAGGACACACATCAGTCTCACTGACTGCTACCATAGGACACACATCAGTCTTACTGACTGCTACCATAGGACACACATCAGTCTTACTGACTTCTACCATAGGACACACATCAGTCTTACTGACTTCTACCACAGGACACACATCAGTCTCACAGACTGCTACCATAGGACACACATCAGTCTCACTGACTGCTACCATAGGACACACATCAGTCTCACTGACTTCTACCACAGGACACACATCAGTCTCACAGACTGCTACCATAGGACACACATCAGTCTCACTGACTACTACCATAGGACACACATCAGTCTCACTGACTTCTACCATAGGACACACAGTCTCACTGACTGCTACCATAGGACACACATCAGTCTCACTGACTACTACCATAGGACTCACATCAGTCTTACTGACTTCTACCACAGGACACACATCAGTCTCACTGACTGCTACCATAGGACACACATCAGTCTTACTGACTTCTACCAGAGGACACACATCAGTCTCACTGACTGCTACCATAGGACACACATCAGTCTCACTGACTGCTATACCATAGGACACACATCAGTCTCACTGACTGCTACCATAGGACTCACATCAGTCTCACTGACTGCTACCATAGGACATCAGTCTCACATCAGTCTCACTGACTGCTACCATAGGACACACAGTCTCACTGACTGCTACTATAGGACACACATCAGCCTCACTGACTGCTACCATAGGACACACATCAGTCTCACTGACTGCTACCATAGGACACACAGTCTCACTGACTGCTACCATAGGACACACATCAGTCTTACTGACTTCTACCAGAGGACACACATCAGTCTCACTGACTGCTATACCATAGGACACACATCAGTCTCACTGACTGCTACCATAGGACTCACATCAGTCTCACTGACTGCTACCATAGGACATCAGTCTCACATCAGTCTCACTGACTGCTACCATAGGACACACAGTCTCACTGACTGCTACCATAGGACACACATCAGTCTCACTGACTGCTACCATAGGACACACAGTCTCACTGACTGCTACCATAGGACACACATCAGTCTCACTGACTGCTATACCATAGGACACACATCAGTCTTACTGACTGCTATACCATAGGACACACATCAGTCTCACTGACTGCTACCATAGGACACACATCAGTCTCACTGACTGCTATACCATAGGACACACATCAGTCTCACTGACTGCTACCATAGGACACACATCAATCTCACTGACTGCTACCATAGGACACACATCAGTCTTACTGACTGCTATACCATAGGACACACATCAATCTCACTGACTGCTATAATTTCAGGATCCAAAATATTTTTAAATTTAAAATCATAAATTAATAAACAAACAAACAAATGCATAAATAGTACCTGTTATTATTGTTACTACTTCTATTAATAATAATTATAATTGTAATAATGAATGCAATACAGTTAGCCTCTTGGATGCTAGAGAGGTCTGTAGCATTCAAGGGGTTAATTCTAAAATCATAAAATAAAAATAAAAAATAATATATCTTAACACACAGACACACACATACAGATAAATACACACACATACACATACACATACAGATAAACACACATGCACAAACTCACAAACACACACACACACACACATACAGATAAACACAAAAACAGATAAATACAAACACACACACACGCACACACATACAGATAAATACACACATACCGGTAAACACACACACACACACACACACATACAGATAAACACAAATACACACAAACATAAACATACATACACAAAATAGCACACACAGAAGCTCATACACACAAACATACACATACACCATTCCTCCCAACATTTGAAATAGCCAAAGAGGAGTTGGTGTTGCTGGGGGCATGGTTGGTGGGTGGGACATTAATGATAATTTTTATGTTACCTATTGACACCTCTTTGTGTAAGTGTATAAATGAATTAGAACAAAACCAAAGTATTTTATTGACACAGACTAATGTATAAACTCATATACTGAAGTTTAAACACACATTAATGTGAGTTTTTATTGCTGTGGAGCAATGTGATACATTTATATACATATCACACAGTCTGATCTCCTAAACAGAGGGTCATCAGGGTGGGGAAAGAGGGACAGAGGGATTTGGGTCTCAAACAGGGACTGTTCCACCTTAACAGGGGCACTTGAGAGGTACGGACCCTTAATATCTTCTAAACAGGGACACTTGAGAGGTATGCACCCCTAATATCTCCTAAAGAGGGATGTTTGGGAGGTATGTACTCCTAATATCTCCTAAAGGGGGACACTTGGAAGGTATGTACCCCTAATATCTCCTAAAGAGGGACACTTGGGAGGTATGGAGCCCTAATATCTCCTAAAGATGGAAACTTGGGAGGTATGCACCCCTAATATCTCCTAAAGAGGGACACTTGGGAGGTATGGACCCCTAATATCTCCTAAAGAGGGACACTTGGGAGGTATGCACCCCTAATATCTCCTAAAGAGGGACACTTGGGAGGTATGTGCACTCTTACACACACACACACACACACACAAACACCCATACACAACCACACACACACACGCACACACATACATTCAAACTACCATGTCTCTGTGACACTGAGGCTGATATAGTAAGGTAGTGGAGTACATTCTGGACAAACCAATAGCACCCTAGGCACCATCTAACATGTTCCATTAATTTAAACTGGGACTTTTATCAACCTGAATGTACGTAACATCTCCAGCACAATCACAATACTTTACATTGTGTTGAAGACTTCTCTACCATTCAAGAGGTTAACAGCCCCATTCAAATCAAAGGAATTTTCTGGAATTTTCATTAACTCGCCCTGGTGTAGTTGGTTTGCTCCAGAATTGCTCCAGTTTTCCTTTCTACATTTTGTTGCTGTCCATGGGATGTTCCAGACAAAAGGACACGTTAATGGTCTGGTTCAGTGTCCCAGAGCCAGGAGGGGACTGCAGCGTAAGACAAAGGGTGAGCTGGGAGCCGGCATTCCAGGTATGTCTGGGACACACCATCCATTTCAATTACTAGGTAATAAAATGCAAATGTTCTCTTGATAAGACAGGCAGAGGAACACCTGGACGCCAATCAATAAAAAACAATCTTTTATTCACAGTTATTATACAACTTGTAATTACAAACCCTTTGCTCTACATTCCTTTATTTGAAGAGGAAATACATTCCACCAATACCAACATAAATATTCCCCTTGTCACCTTCCCACCGAAATACAAGTTACTACTCCTCACCCAAAGGACTGGATCAGCAAATCCTGTCTAATAAAATGAATTACTTCACAGATCAACACACACATATATATATATACATATATATCATACATGTGCATGCAACGTCCTGCACCTATACCTGTCAGCTGTATTCTGTTGCATTAATAGAAGTATCTATCTATCTATCTATCCATCTATCTATCTATCTATCTATCTATCTATCTATCTATCTATTTATCTCATATCTATCTATCTATCTATCTATCTATCTATCTATCTATCTATCTATCTCATATCTATCTGTTTATCTGTCTATCTATCTCTCATATCTATCTATCTATCTATCTATCTATCTATCTATCTATCTATCTATCTGTCTAATATCTATCTATCTATCTATCTATCTATCTATCTATCTGTCTAATATCTATCTATCTATCTATCTATCTATCTATCTATCTATCTATCTCATATCTATCTACCTCATATCTATCTATCTATCTATCTATCTATCTATCTATCTCATATCTATGTATCTATCTATCTATCTATCTATCTATCTATCTATCTATCTACCTCATATCTATCTATCTATCTATCTATCTATCTATCTATCTATCTCATATCTGTCTATTTATCTATCTCATATCTATCTATCTATCTATCTATCTATCTATCTATCTATCTATCTCATATCTGTCTATTTATCTATCTCATATCTATCTATCTATCTATCTATCTATCTATCTATCTCATATCTATCTATCTATCTATCTATCTATCTATCTATCTATCTATCTCATATCTATCTATCTATCTATCTATCTATCTATCTATCTCATATCTATCTATTTATCTATCTCATATCTATCTAGCTATCTATCTATCTACATCATATCTATCTATCTATCTATCTATCTATCTATCTATCTATCTCATATCTATATATTGATCTATCGATCCATTTATCTATCTCTCTATCTCATATCTATCTATATATCTTACCTCTATCTATCTATTTATTTCTATCTATCTATCTGTCTATCTATCTATCTATCTATCTATCTATCTATCTATCTATCTCTGTCTATCGATCAATCTATCTATTGATCTATCTATCTATCTATCTATCTACTGATCTATCTCATATCTATCTATCGATCGATCGATTGATCGATCGATCTATCTATCTATCTATCTCATATCTATCTATCTATCTATCTATCTATCTATCTATCTATCTATCTATCTTCTATTTAAAGTACACATACATATATTCAGGCTGTGCTCAACAGAAATCTTTGGTGCTCAATAGGTTAAATGTTTATACTAAACATAATGATGAGATCTAAAATAAAGAAAGATTAGACACTTATTGTGGATCAGTCGTAATGACTTCCTAGCACAGTTATTTATGGTCAGGGTTGTGTGTGTGGGGTGGCTGAGTTTAATATGAAACAAGCCCTGTGGATTTGTTACTTTGTTACCTAGTTACTACTGAGGGTAAAATTACACGCATCCTTCAAGGTAATATATGTTGTTCACTATTCATCTTTGTACAGTATTCATCCCTTTTTCATCTTATCTTAAACAATAACGCGTATTTTATAGCCAAACGTATTTTTCTTCTGGTTTGCGTGTCACTGTATTTCATCTAAAGTAAAATGTATGATATTTAATGGACATCGCATTCAAATTGGTTTTGCGTTTGTGTTGAGATCTTTCGGAAACTGCAATAAAGATTTACAAGTGTGTTTTCTATTAAAGGGAATGTTGTGACACTTTATTACCCTTTAAAAATCTCCTCAAAATAACAGGTTGACAATTTGGAAATGCCTCGTTCCTTTGTCGAAACAGGGACATACTTCTACACTCTCCTAAAGTAAAAAAAAACATGGGGTAGATTAACTAAGTGGTGATAAAGAGATGATAAAGTAGAGATGACTTCTCCAGTGATATCACTTCTCCAGTTCCTATGTTATTGTATGGAGCCTGTTCACTAACATCTCCAAAGCTGAAGAAATCTTAGTGCATAGGATCTATACAATAACATAGGAACTGGAGAAGTGATATCACTGGAGAAGTCATCTCCACTTTATCACCTCTTTAGTCTTTATCACCGCTTAGAAAATCTCCCCCATAAGGTGATAAATCAGAATTGTTCCAAAATCAACAATTTTAATACAAGAAATAGCCATGTAAAATTCAGATTATACAAGAATTAAAAATATTTTTTTTCCCCATTTAGACGTTTAAATTGTTAAGCCGTTAACAGATGACCCTCCCTCTGTCAAACAACCAGATAAACATTTTTTTTAGTTAAAATTGTATTTATTTATTTATTTATGGCATTGCACAGCTGCCAGGCATCAAAAGGGTTAAATCGGAACTGTTACTAGTAAGTCGTCCTTGAATTATTAAACATATGGTGACTAGCATCCTAATACATACATACCTCCCAAGTGTTCCTCTTTAGGAGGGACAGTCCCTCTTTTAGACCCAAACCCCTCTGTCCCTCTTTCCCATCCTGATGTCC
The DNA here is from genome assembly GCA_037306005.1 of Rhinophrynus dorsalis. NCBI lineage: Eukaryota > Metazoa > Chordata > Amphibia > Anura > Rhinophrynidae > Rhinophrynus > Rhinophrynus dorsalis. Next base: position 474,580,134 of record CM074723.1, on the reverse strand, counting down.
CTCTTTTTAGGAGATCAGACTGTGTGGAGTGTATAGAAGTATATCACCCTGGTGTCCCTGTGTTTAGGAGATCAGACTGTGTGGTGTGTGTATATAAGTGTATCACCCTGGTGTCCCTGTGTTTAGGAGATCAGACTGTGTGGTGTGTATATAAGTGTATCACCCTGGTGTCCCTGTATTTAGGAGATCAGACTGTGTGGTGTGTGTATATAAGTGTATCTCCCTGGTGTCCCTGTGTTTAGGAGATCAGACTGTGCTGTGTGTATATAAGTGTATCACCATGGTGTCCCTGTGTTTAGGAGATCAGACTGTGTGGTGTGTATATAAGTGTATCACCCTGGTGTCCCTGTGTTTAGGAGATCAGACTGTGTGGTGTGTATAGAGGTGTATAACCCTGGTGTCCCTGTGTTTAGGAGATCAGACTGTGTGGTGTGTGTATATAAGTGTATCTCCCTGGTGTCCCTGTGTTTAGGAGATCAGACTGTGCTGTGTGTATATAAGTGTATCACCATGGTGTCCCTGTGTTTAGGAGATCAGACTGTGTGGTGTGTATATAAGTGTATCACCCCGGTGTCCCTGTGTTTAGGAGATCAGACTGTGCTGTGTGTATATAAGTGTATCACCATGGTATCCCTGTGTTTAGGAGATCAGACTGTGTGGTGTGTATATAAGTGTATCACCCTGGTGTGCCTGTGTTTAGGAGATCAGACTGTGTGGTGTGTATAGAGGTGTATAACCCTGGTGTCCCTGTGTTTAGGAGATCAGACTGTGTGGTGTGTGTATATAAGTGTATCTCCCTGGTGTCCCTGTGTTTAGGAGATAAGACTGTGCTGTGTGTATATAAGTGTATCACCATGGTGTCCCTGTGTTTAGGAGATCAGACTGTGTGGTGTGTATATAAGTGTATCACCCCGGTGTCCCTGTGTTTAGGAGATCAGACTGTGTGGTGTGTATATAAGTGTATCACCCCGGTGTTCCTGTGTTTAGGAGATCAGACTGTGTGGTGTGTATATAAGTGTATCACCCTGGTGTCCCTGTGTTTAGGAGATCAGACTGTGTGGGGTGTATATAAGTGTATCACCCTGGTGTCCCTGTGTTTAGGAGATCAGACTGTGTGGTGTGTATATAAGTGTATCACCCTGGTGTTCCTGTGTTTAGGAGATCAGACTGTGTGGTGTGTATATAAGTGTATCACCCTGGTGTCCCTGTGTTTAGGAGATCAGACTGTGTGGTGTGTATATAAGTGTATCACCCTGGTGTCCCTGTGTTTAGGAGATCAGACTGTGTGGTGTGTATATAAGTGTATCACCCTGGTGTCCCTGTGTTTAGGAGATCAGACTGTGTGGTGTGTATATAATTGTTATCACCCTGGTGTCCCTGTGTTTAGGAGATCAGATTGCGTGGTGTGTATAGAAGTGTATCACCCTGGTGTCCCTGTGTTTAGGAGATCAGACTGTGTGGTGTGTGTATATAAGTGTATCACCCTGGTGTCCCTGTGTTTAGGAGATCAGACTGTGTGGTGTGTATATAAGTGTATCACCCTGGTGTCCCTGTATTTAGGAGATCAGACTGTGTGGTGTGTGTATATAAGTGTATCTCCCTGGTGTCCCTGTGTTTAGGAGATCAGACTGTGCTGTGTGTATATAAGTGTATCACCATGGTGTCCCTGTGTTTAGGAGATCAGACTGTGTGGTGTGTATATAAGTGTATCACCCTGGTGTCCCTGTGTTTAGGAGATCAGACTGTGTGGTGTGTATAGAGGTGTATAACCCTGGTGTCCCTGTGTTTAGGAGATCAGACTGTGTGGTGTGTGTATATAAGTGTATCTCCCTGGTGTCCCTGTGTTTAGGAGATCAGACTGTGCTGTGTGTATATAAGTGTATCACCATGGTGTCCCTGTGTTTAGGAGATCAGACTGTGTGGTGTGTATATAAGTGTATCACCCCGGTGTCCCTGTGTTTAGGAGATCAGACTGTGCTGTGTGTATATAAGTGTATCACCATGGTATCCCTGTGTTTAGGAGATCAGACTGTGTGGTGTGTATATAAGTGTATCACCCTGGTGTGCCTGTGTTTAGGAGATCAGACTGTGTGGTGTGTATAGAGGTGTATAACCCTGGTGTCCCTGTGTTTAGGAGATCAGACTGTGTGGTGTGTGTATATAAGTGTATCTCCCTGGTGTCCCTGTGTTTAGGAGATCAGACTGTGCTGTGTGTATATAAGTGTATCACCATGGTGTCCCTGTGTTTAGGAGATCAGACTGTGTGGTGTGTATATAAGTGTATCACCCCGGTGTCCCTGTGTTTAGGAGATCAGACTGTGTGGTGTGTATATAAGTGTATCACCCCGGTGTTCCTGTGTTTAGGAGATCAGACTGTGTGGTGTGTATATAAGTGTATCACCCTGGTGTCCCTGTGTTTAGGAGATCAGACTGTGTGGGGTGTATATAAGTGTATCACCCTGGTGTCCCTGTGTTTAGGAGATCAGACTGTGTGGTGTGTATATAAGTGTATCACCCTGGTGTTCCTGTGTTTAGGAGATCAGACTGTGTGGTGTGTATATAAGTGTATCACCCTGGTGTCCCTGTGTTTAGGAGATCAGACTGTGTGGTGTGTATATAAGTGTATCACCCTGGTGTCCCTGTGTTTAGGAGATCAGACTGTGTGGTGTGTATATAATTGTTATCACCCTGGTGTCCCTGTGTTTAGGAGATCAGATTGCGTGGTGTGTATAGAAGTGTATCACCCTGGTGTCCCTGTGTTTAGGAGATCAGACTGAGTGGTGTGTATATAAGTGTATCACCCTGATGTCCCTGTGTTTAGGAGATCAGACTGTGTGGTGTGTATATAAGTGTATCACCCTGGTGTCCCTGTGTTTAGGAAATCAGACTGTGTGGTGTGTATATAAGTGTATCACCCTGGTGTCCCTGTGTTTAGCAGATCAGACTGTGTGGTGTGTATATAAGTGTATCACCCTGGTGTCCCTGTGTTTAGGAGATCAGACTGTGTGGTGTGTATATAAGTGTATCACCCTGGTGTCCCTGTGTTTAGGAGATCATACTGTGTGGTGTGTATATAAGTGTATCACCCTGGTGTCCCTTTGTTTAGGAAATCAGACTGTGCGGTGTGTATAGAAGTGTATCACCCTGGTGTCCCTGTGTTTAGGAGATCAGACTGTGTGGTGTGCATAGAAGTGTATCACCCTGGTGTCCCTGTGTTTAGGAGATCAGACTGTGTGATGTGTAAATAAGTGTATCACATTGCTCCACAGCAATCAAACTCACATTAATGTTTGTTTAAACTTCAGTATCTGTGTTTATACATTAGTCTGTGTAAATAAAATACTTTGATTTTGCTCTAAGTTATTTATTGAGTTACACAAAGACGTGTCAATAGGTCATAAAATTACCTAAACATTTTTTTCAATGCCCCCCCCCCGGGACCAGACATGCCGCCCCAGAGACACCCCCTAAAACACAAGTGTCCCTCTTTGGCCATTTGACATGTTGGGAGTTACGCGTAAAGTGGCTTGAAAGCCTGCATCCTAGATCTACTCAGCTGATGAAGGCATCACTTCTACTCCATTGTTATCTCTTGGTACATTAAAGGGATAGTAATACTTCGTTTTAACTTTATTTTATTTTGTAGGCATTTAAAAAACATGAAGAACGATATAAGTCTTATCTCTCAAACCTTTATGGTTTGAGAGATATTCACAAGCAAAGTTTCCCCTCCTGCGCCTTTTACCTAGTGTAAGCCATCTCTTCTCAGATGTGGAATGCAGTCCATAGACCAGACAGATAACAGCAGGGGACAATCTTCTTCCTATGAGAACAATGAAAGCCCTGCTCCCCTTGACATGTTTTTCAGGTTTTTTCCCTTATCTTAATTGAAGATTGTCCCTCTCTGCAGTCTACCTGGGCACCTCCCTTCTGATCTGGCTGAACAGTGTTACATCAGTAAAAGGGGCGGGAGGGAGATACTTTGTCATTGAATTACTCTGGAACTACAACTCTGACAGAATTGAAATAACACTCTCCAAAGTCCAAATACTATGATGATTAATTAGAGCTGCTTTTATTATGAAACATTACTATCCCTTTAACCATACCTGGGAACTTTCAGTTGAGGGCTACCCGGAGGGTAGTCCTCTGTTCAGCAGGGGGTAACAAAAATGACGCTAATCGCGTCATAAAGGGGCGGGGCTTAACTCAAGTGTTGGGGGGATTTAACCCTTTGAGTGCCAGAGTGGTACGGAATGCATTGCAAAGCAATGCATTCCGTACCACTCTGGTACTCAGAGGGTTAAATGTGTCACACAGGAGGCTGGGGACGGAGGCACAACGGGAGAAAAAGCAGATGTGGCAGAGTTTCAATAGAAACTCTCCACATCCAGAGGAATCAGCCTCTGCTCCGGAGACCCGGTAAAGCTCTGTCAGAACCGGAGTCTCCGGGGCAAATCCGGAGAGTTCCCAGGTATGCCTTTAACCCTTTGAGTGCCAGAGAGGTACGCAACACCCAGTAAAACCCATTACTACCTGCAGTGGAATCCAGTCCTTTGTAACAGTGGTTTTATCATTAATATTTTATTACATAACATAGGAGTGTCCACAGTTTTCCCCAATCGTTGAACTTGATTGACCACATATTCATTTCAAGTAGAGATGCTTATTAGAAGTTCAATTTGCTTGGACAGCAAATGAATCAGTGCTATCCTGCAGTGTGTTTTTTATGTCTCTCCAACTTAAAGGGATAGTGGTCACCTTACACAGGTCACATGATCAGAAATTCATATGTATGAGGAATCAGCACAGCATACCTCCCAAGTGTCCCTCTTTAGGAGGGACAATCCCTCTTTGAGACCCAAATCCCTCTGTCCCTCTTTTCTACCCTTTTGTCCCTCTTTTCAGGAGATCAGAATGAGTAGTGTGTATCACATTGCTCCACAGCAATAAAACCTCACATAAATGTGTAGTTACTCTTCAATATATGTGTTTATAAATTATTCTGTGTAAATAAAATACTTTAGTCTTGCTGTAAATAATTTATTCAGTTGCGCAAAGAGGTTCAATAGGTTTTGAATAACCTACAAATTCTCGGTAATGCCCCACCCACCAGCCACACACCCTATAAACACCACCTAAAAGAAAAGTGTCCCTCTTTGGCCATTTGAAAGGTTGGGAGGTATGGCACAGTGTGTTCTAATATGTCTCTGATTTAAAGGGATAATGGTTACCTTACACAGGTCACAAGATTAGAAATTCATACGTGTGTGGAATCAACACTGCGTGTTCTTATGTATCTCTGATTTAAAGGCATATGCGGTCAGAAATTCATATGTGTGATGGCCATATTAACATGTTAAGGACCCAGGGCAATCAAGGCCGCCCTACGCTAAAGGACCAGTGATGGTCTTGGCACGTCATGGAATTCAAGGCTCCCCTCGTGGATGCACGCCGTTCGGGAAGCTCTGAATCCATTCATGAAAAAAAAAAAGCCCTGTGGCCCTTAAGTGCTGGCCGAGCGGCTGGTCCTTAAGGGGTTAACAGCCCTACATAGAAGAAGCAAACCAATGCATCATAAGAGGTAAATACAATTTTCCTATTGATTTAAAGGGGAAGATTAACCCCTTGAATACTGCTTCACAATGCATTAGGGACCTTTCTAGCATTCAACGGGTTAAGAGTGCTGTATGAACAAATGCTAATTTGGGAAATGCATATCCTCCCCTTCGTGTTACAGTTGAGTTGGTCCAGAATTGCTCATCATTTTTCTGTATGGATATAAGGGTGAATTTAACCCTTTTAGCTATTCAGAAAAGTGAATTTCTTTTAACAGTAATACAAAATCATCATTCAAAAAAAACTATATATAACTTAACCCTAACTTAACCCCATTTCAAAGCAATGTGTTGTGTACCCCTCTGGCACTCAAAGGGTTAACAAATACAAAAGTGCTCAGTTATAGGCTTAGTACTAGGCATTGATCAGCTCTGACTCTGTCATTGGGAATCCTGGTCTGTATTTATAAAAATAAAATTGGAGTTATTCTGGAGTAAACCATTTGATCCATAGGGGACAAATAAACATTCCTGTTAAATTAAAGTGAAGGGATAGCAATACCTGAATTAATGTTCAGGTCCGATTCTTCTTTGTATATTTTTAAACGCATAGCGGTATATTTGAATATTTATAGTTTTGTAGTTCAAAGTGCCAATCTTCAGTAAGCAGAAAGAAAATCCCGCCCTCCTTCATCAAGGGGGGGGGGGCAGGGTTTTCCTTATACTTATTGAATGAAGATTGTCCCTCGCTGCATCCGTCCGGTACCACGACCGGATTCCAGATCTAATGGGAGGTGGCTGAAAGGGGGGGAGGGGGATCCTTTTGTCTTGAATAGCGTTTGAACTAAAAATTTGTAAAGTAACTATATATAGCGCAACATGTAAAAAAAAATTGTAAATAATACTCGGCGCTAAATCTTAATTAAGGTATTACTATTCCTTTAATGTTTAATGGTATCTAATTAGGTCAAAAAAGTTTTTGTTAGAAATCTCAGGTGGGCCGTGGCAAAGCTGCAGTTGTCCCTCGGGCCGCATGTTGGACACCTGGCTGAACAATGCATTGTGAAGCAATGTGCTACATGATCATCCGGTGCTCCAGGGGTTAATGCAAAGTCCTAAAGTCCTCTCCATAAGTATATATTTAGACCATCTTAACCTCCAAAGGGTTAATCATAACTGATGTAAACTTCATAGCGTTATTTAGTTATTTTGCCAGCTTAAATATTTTTTTTTTTAAATCTTTCTTCAGCATCCAGGCAAGTTATAACTCTTCCCAAACTAAAGCAAGTTGGCCGTTGAGATTATTAACCTCTTGAGTGGCAGAGAGCTCTCTGGCATTCAAAATAAACATACAGAATGTGAGAGGCTTCTGGGAATGGAAAACAGCACAATGGTCTGTTCTCCGGCTAGTCACTGCCCAGAAGCATCACGTTTTAGCTCTCTAGTGCCATTACAGAGGAGGAATGTCCCACATACATATTAGACTAATCCCGCCCAAAAGGGAGGTCCAGTTCCAAAATGATGGGCAAGTCCCTCCTGCACGGGAACACCAGCTAACCCCTGACGTACGTTTCGGCCTAGTTGGGCCTCGTCAGGGAGAAGCAGCTGTATTCCCTAGGGACTGAGAGCAAGGGGGTCCACGTCTGGATTACCCTTCACTCTTAGGGAGGCTTTCAGAGGGTTAAGAATAGGCTAAACATAACTTCTGCGCTACCAGGGGACGTCTGTGTTTGTACGCAGGTCCCACAAATCCTTTCTGCCTCATTGCTTTAAATCTGTATTGTCAACGTTCTCCGTTTGCTTTTGTCTCCTCATTGCACTGCGCTGCTGAATACGTTGGTGCCATAGAAATAAATGAGAATGATAAATTACTGTTAGTGTTTTGCAGATCCATATAGTATAAGGTCACGTGAAGGGGTGCGCTGGAGAACTCTATATTGTTCAAGGGTTTAAAAAACTCCATTTAAATCAAAGAGAACTTGTGAACTCTTACTTCATCCGGTTAGTTTGCTCCAGAATTTTATTTTTGGAGCAATTCATTAAGGTGTAAATGTGCTATTCTGTACCTAACCCACAGCTCAATAGGGGTGAGATTTAAATGACCAAAGCATTCACTAGCATTCATGTAACCCTCTGAGTGCTGGAGAGGTATGCTTGTGTACCACTTTGTCACTCAAAGGGTTAAATGAATGATCATTTGGGGAAATCGTTTTTTTTTTTGTTTTCTCCAGAATTTCCTCTACTTAGCCTTTATACGTATGTCCCATTGTAGGCTAGAGAAAGAGCTCTGCATTCCCAATTCCCTACCCCTATTCTAGGGCCATACAGATTAAAATCACTTATTGAGTGTTGAAGATTGCTTCACTGCATGACATATAAACACCCAGGCATCCTTCACAGAACTGCTTTCTTTAGCTATTGTGTGTAATGATCAACCAGCAAAAGTATCAAAATGAGTTCCCTTTTTATCTGTGTGTTAATTATTTATTGAGTGTCATTCAGAAGGATTGCTTAACCCAAATATGTCTTGTTCAACCTGTCTCAAAATAGACAATTTATCAAGTCAGAATAAAGGGTAGCTGAGGAGGGTTGACACTCTCTATAGGTAGAGACTCTTTTAAAACACAATTGAATTCCTCCTTCTCTTTTCTTTGTTCACAATACAAGAGGACCTGACAAAACAAGCACGGCCTCTGCATTGAGTTTAAATAAACAGATCACACAAGCGAAAAAGAAAAAGCCAAGAAAATCTAGGGGGAGTTACGTGATATGACATAATGCAGTTGCACATGGTTTTTTTTTATTTTACATGTATGTTGATTGTATTATGATCTATTTTTTGTTATAATTATATTATTAGCTATTGTTATTTGCGTGTTTGTGTACTCATTACATCATTACCTACCGTTTACACAGTAATTCTATTATTCTGTACTAGTATAAAATCCTACTAATATGATGTACCAAGAGGGAAGTGACACAATTCTGCAGCAAACCAATTTTATCCCAGATAACAAATAAATAATTGACGATCTAAATTGAGCTTTTAACCCTTTGAATAAATAAAAAGTCTGTTTTAACCCATTAACCCCTTAATAAACTGCACTTAAGGACTACGGAGCTTTTTTTTTTCCCCTATCCGATTCAAGGCTCCCCGAACTGGGTGCTGACTCGCTGAGAGCCCTAAAATCCATGACGGTCCTGGAACTTCATGGGTCCAACATGCGGTAAGGGCCGATGATGTGCCAGGACCGTCATGGGTCCTTAAGGGGTTAAAGACCAGAGCATTTTTTTTTTTGTGATCAGTGATCGCAGCACCGTGTGCAGCCGGCCTGCAAGCACAAACTTCCATGATGTCACCGGTCCCTGACGTCTTGAGAGCTGTGTTGGTCCTGGTACGTCATGGGTCGTTAAGGGGTTAAACCAGGGGAATTCTGGAGACTTTTTATTTGTTCACCCACTATGGCATTTGTTTGTTTTACAAACTGTATTCTTAAAGGGATAGTAATACTTTAATATTACTAATCCCCATATTGTAATCATGTTAAAAATAATTGAATTGCCCCCAGGTTCATCTCTCAAACCTTTATGGTTTGAGAGATAACCGAATGCAAAGTTCCCCCACTGCTGAGAACGTTTTCATTTAAAAGTTATTACAACTCAATGTTTTACATTAAACTTCAAGTTTGTATTGTTACCATGTGGTGGTGCTGTTCCTATCACTTTCTATGGAGATCCATAGTCAATTAGAAAAAAAAAAGAATTTTTTATGGTTGCCAGAAGGGGGAGCTTTTCCTATCAATTTCTGTGAGGAGTCATAATCAACAATAAAAAATAAATAAAAAAATGAATTTTCTGTGGTTATCAAGAGGTAGTGCTGTCCCCAACACTTTTCGTGGAGAGCCATAGGAAAAATAAATTGCCTTTTGAACAGATTTAAAGGGCAAGTAAGTTTTAGGAAGTCTGCTCTTATGGGAGTAGATTTAGGACAAAGCCCACGGCATTGGCCCAGCCGCCCCCTGCGACCCTGTCGCCCGCAGCAGTCGCTTAGCTGATCTCCCACTCGGCGCGCCGCTCTAGTAATACAGAGCGCTGGGAGATGACATCATCTCCCAGCCTCTGCATTACTAGAGCGGCGCGCGGGAGCTTCAGCTCTAGAGATCTGTGCCGAAGGAGGCACAGATCTGTCAAGACACTACGCTAGACCACCAGGGACTGGAGGTAGGGGTACTGTGGAAGGGGCAGTGTGGAGATAAAGGGGAAATGTGGAGATAAATGGGAAATGTGGAGATGACTTGGAGATGGGGGTATTGTGGAAGGGGCATTGTGGAAGGGGCAATATGGAGATGAAGGGGGGGCATTGTGGAGATGAAGGGGCATTGTGGAAGGGGCAATGTGGAGATGAAGGGGGGGCATTGTGGAGATGAAGGGGCATTGTGGAAGGGGCAATGTGGAGATGAAGGGGGGGCATTGTGGAGATGAAGGGGCATTGTGGAAGGGGCAATGTGGAGATGAAGGGGCAATGTGGAGATGAAGGGGGGAATTGTGGAAGGGGCAATGTGGAGATGAAGGGGCAATGTGGAGATGAAGGGGGGAATTGTGGAAGGGGCAATGTGGAGATGAAGGGGCAATGTGGAGATGGAGGCATTGTGGAAGGGGAAATGTGGAGATGAATTGGAGATGGGGGCATTGTGGAAGGGGCAATGTGGAGATGATGGGGGCATTGTGGAAGGGGCATTGTGGAGATGATGGGGGCATTGTGGAAGGGGCATTGTGGAGATGAAGGGGGCATTGTGGAGATGAAGGGGCAATGCGGAGATGAAGGGGGGGGAATTGTGGAGATGATGGGGGCAATGTGGAGGTGGTCAATGTGGATGAGGGGGCCAATGTGGTCGGGGGGCCCATGGCAATTCATGCACCAGGGCCCAGTGGCTTCTAGTTACGCCTCTGGCCCAGGGGTTTATTCTGCAGCCATAAAACAGTCCTTGTCAGCCGGTGTGTGGTGGGGGGCAGAAAACGGATTAACCCCCCCTACTGGCAGGAGTTTGAAATATAACTTGAAGCATATGCACCTCAGTTGAAAAATTTGTGGGTCATATGCGCAGACTAAATAAACATATTGGGGGAGATTTACTAAGCGGTAATAAAGAGGTGATAAACTGGTGATAAAGCAGACATGACTTCTCCAGTGATATCACTTCTCCAGTTCTATGTTATTCTATAGATCCAATGCACTGAGATCTCCAAAGTTGGAGAAATCTTAGTGTATCAGCTCCATAGAATAACATAGGAATTGGAGAAATGATATCACTGGAGAAGTCATGTCCACTTCATCACCTCTTTGTCACGCCTTAGTGACGCCCCCTTTGTGTGCCTTAAAGGGATAGTAATACTTCGTTTTAACTTTATTTTATTTTGTAGGCATTAAAAAACATGAAGAATGGTATAAGTCTTATCTCTCAAACCTTTATGGTTTTAAGAGATATTCACAAACAAAGTATCCCCCCCCTGTTCAACCAGATCAGAAGGGAGGTGCCCAGGTAGACTGCAGAGAGGGACAATCTTCAATTAAGATAAGGGAAAAAGCTGAAAAACTTGTCAAGGGGGGCAGGGATTTCATTGTTCTCATAGGAAGAAGATTGTCCCCTGCTGTTATCTGTCTGGTCTATGGACTGGATTCCACATCTGAGAAGAGATGGCTTACACTAGGTAAAAGGGGCGGGAGGGGAAACTTTGCTTGTGAATATCTCTCAAACCATAAAGTTTTGAGAGATAAGACTTATATCATTCTTCATGTTTTTTTAATGCCTACAAAATAAAATAAAGTTAAAACGAAGTATTACTATGCCTTTAAGTCTTGCAGTTAAGTCTCTTCTTGCGATACTGACAAGGGAGCCCCAGGGGTTTATTTTGAGGCTCCTGTTCTGGCCCCCCATTGGTCCACCATGGCTCAAAATAAACCCACAGATCTGCTCCCAGAGGATGGGATGAGAAATCTCCTAGTAGTGAGATTACCATTCTTTTACTCTGAAGGAAAAAGTCCTTTGAAGTGCTCCACTCTTTTAAAATTCTTAAGTTCTGAACTGTTCATGTTCCTTCTTTCAAGTTGCAACATCACATCTGCTTTTGAATTTGACCAATGCAGCTGAGTCCTTCAAGTTTAAAAATAGTTGTTGGCTGTTATGGGACATGAACTCCTAGATGAGGGACATCTGGACCAGGTGTTTACTGTAATTGTGTCTGGTCACCCTTTGACTGCTTCTTGAACTGGCCAAGTAGAATTCTTAGGCCAAGATTGTTGCTTCAGTTTTACTTATTCATACCTCCCAAGTGTCCCTCTTTTAGAACCAAATCCCTCTGTCCCTCTTCCTCACCTTGATGTCCCTCTTTTTAGGAGATCAGATTGCATGGTGTGTGTATATAAGTGTATCACATTGCTCCACAGCAATAAAATTCACATTATTATTTTTTTAAATGGCAGTATATGTGTTTATAATTTAGTCTTTGTAAATAAAATACTTTGGTCTTGTTATAAGTAATTTATTACACAAGATGGTGTCAATAGGTTATGAAATAGCCTGAAAATTATTGGTAATGCCCCACCCACCAGCCACTCCCCTAGCCACACCCCCTAAAACACAAGTGTCCCTCTTTGGCAATTTGAAATGTAGGGAGGTATGCTTATTTGTGATACAGTTGGCCATTTAAAAAGTTGAGAGGTATGTTTTAACGCATTGCTTTGCAATATACCTCTGGCACTGAAATAGTTAAAAAGCAATGTCACACTTATTTTACCACTTGGATCGTTATATAATTCAGTGTGTGGGCATTTCTTCTTAAAGAGGAACTATCACCCCAAATAATGTCCCTCCCCCAATAATTAGTAAAATATAGTGATAAGGTTATTAATAGTAGTATTATTCAGCATAAGTTCTGCGTTATAAAGAAATCCTACTTCATCTGAGACTGATGGGCAGGCTTCTTGCTTCAGAGGCATCTGTGCGTCTGCTCTGTCAGTTCCTTCCTGTTACCTTAAGGTTCAATGCAGCGCCTCCTAGAGGAGACTGGGATGTACAATGCAGGCGCGCAGATGTCTCTAAGCCAAGATGTCTGAGCTTATGCCTGGGTGTCAGTCTCAGATGAAGTAGGATTTCTTAATAACGCAGTACTTACGATGGATAATAGTACTATTTCTAAGCTTATCGCTACATGACTAATTATTGGGGAGGTAGTTCTGCTTTAAGAACAAGAACCACTAAAGGTGGTGTTTCTCAACTCCAGTCCTCAGAGAAAACCGACATGTCATGTTTTCAGGATATCCCTACATAAGCACAGGTAGATTCATGGAAATCACTGAGCTACTTGTTAACCACTGGGAATCAAGCTGGGATATATTGACAACATGCGCTGTTGGTGTGTACCGATGGGTAACGCTGGGAATCCCTACACTAAGGATTAGTTCACACTGGGGACTATTTTGTTGAATGGAATCACATGAAAAAATTGGGGGAGATTCACTAAGCGGTGATAAAGTGTAGATGACTTCTCCACTTTATCACTTCTCTAATTCTTTTGTTATTATATGGTCCCTACACACTAAGATTTCTTCAACTTTGGAGATATTAGTGAATAGGCTCTATAGAATGACAAAGGAACTGGAGAAGTGGTATCACTGGAGAAGTCATCTTATAACTTTAGGAACATTACACACAAAGTTGTACAGAGGTGATAGTCCCCCTTTAAAGAGATAGTAATGTTTCATAATAAAAACAGCTCTAATTAATCATCATAGTATTTGGACTTTGGAGAGTGTTATTTCAATACTGTCAGAGTTGTAGTTCAAGAATAATTGAATGATAAAGTATCCCCTCCCACCCCTTTTACTGATATAGCACTGTTCAGCTTAGAGCAGCAGGGTTTGTCCAGGTAGACTGCAGAGAGGGACAATCTTCAATTAAGATAAGGGAAAAACCTGAAAAACTTGTCATGGGGGGCAGGGCTTTCATTGTTCTCATAGGAAGAAGATTGTCCCCTGCTGTTATCTGTCTGGTCTATGGACTGCATTCCACATCTGAGAAGAGATGGTTAACACTAGGTAAAAGGGGCGGGAGGGGGATACTTTAGCACTCAATTACTCTTGAACTACAACTCTGACAGTATTGATATAACACTTTATGGCTCAAACACTATGAAGATTAATTGGAGCTGCTGTTTTTGTGAAACATTACTATCCCTTTAAATATAGCTAGTGCACAGATGTGAGCTGCGAGATACAATATTATAAATAGGAGCTCACTCGCTGTGTCCCATGACATCTCTCGTTCCCAGATGTGTTTGCCTGTAGCTGTCGGCTTTCTCATCCTCTCAGCAGGACAGCAGTTTAGCTCAGAGCATAATTAATCTGTATAATGAAATGCGGATTCTGCTGCAAAAATATGTTAATATGAAATAGTTTTCTAGCATAAACCAGTATGCACAAATTCTGTCTCTTATGTTCTTTCCCCATACGACACACCGTTAAAGGGGAACTAAAGCCTCCTAATAACCACCTCCAACTTACCTTGCTATGTCTGGAGAATTCTAATGGCCTCTATGAGTTTTGTTTGTGTCTTTATTCAAGAGAAAAAATCTTCAATCTGTCCTGGAAATTATGTAAACGGAGGCTGACATGACAGTTGACGTCAGTTTTTTCAGACTAAAGCAGGCAGAGTGCATGATCCTAAATTAACCCTTTAAGGAGCACAGGGTTGCACAGTGCAGTGGTCTTTAAAGGGTTTAAGATTTCCATGAACAGTGAGCAAAGATTGAGTTCCTGTGGTCCTGCTAAAAACTGTCATGGCTGCCTCCGTGACCATGATATCAGGACTGATTGATGTAATACAATGTTACAGTCTCTTAGCAGCACTGAATGCTCTGTGTGATGTAATACAATGTCACAGTATCCCTGCAGCACTGAATGATCTGTGTGATGTAAAATAATGTTACAGTCTCTCTGCACCACTGAATGCTCTGTGTGATGTAATACAATGTTACAGTCTCTCTGCAGCACTGAATGCTCTGTGTGATGTAATACAATGTTGCAGTCTCTCTGCAGCACTGAATGCTCTGTGTGATGTAATACAATGTTACACTCTCCCTGCAGCACTGAATGATCTGTGTGATGTAATACAATGTTACAGTCTCCCTGCAGTACTGAATGATCTGTGTGATGTAACACAATGTTACACTCTCCCTGCAGCACTGAATGCTCTGTGTGATGTAATACAATGTTACAGTCTATGTGCAGTGCTGAATGCTCTGTGTGATGTAATACAATGTTACAATCTCTCTGCAGCACTGAATGCTCTGTGTGATGTAATACAATGTTACACTCTCCCTGCAGCACTGAATGCTCTGTGTGATGTAATACAATGTTACACTCTCCCTGCAGCACTGAATGCTCTGTGTGATGTAATACAATGTTACAGTCTATGTGCAGTGCTGAATGCTCTGTGTGATGTAATACAATGTTACAGTCTATGTGCAGTGCTGAATGCTCTGTGTGTTATAATACAATTTTACAGTCTCCCTGCAGCACTGAATGCTCTGTGTGATGTTTCTTTTTTACATTGTATCACTAGATCAGATTTCCATGTTCCCTGACAGAAATCTGTCTGCAAATAAACCAGGAAGCTCATTGTAAAGGATATAAAAGTAAAAAAAAAAAAGAAATAGGTGAAGATAAAAACAAACCCAAATAAATAGCATGGACAATGTAACGGCATGTAGTATTTACCATGTTTACAGAATATGTAATGTCAATATAAAGGGTTACTGTTCATTTATTGAAATGATGTCTGAATCAGACATTCTATACTTGCATTAAATAGGGCAACGTTAGAATTTTATGAGTGGCATCACATCAAGCAAATTTAATCACCAACTGCCCCTCTGGAGTTTACAGAACCAGTTTTAGGGAGGTGAAACCCAGCGGTGAGAGAAGCAACGATTAACCCTTTGAGTGCCAAAGGGGTACGCAATGCATTGCTTTGACCATTCCTGAGAATTTTCAGTGTCTGACCCTGAGCCTAAGGGTTTGGAAACAAATCTCAGGTTGAGAGTTCACTGTGACGTATTACATAATCTTCACAAAGGAACTGCTTCTAATGTCTGATATGGTGTATTTCCTACCATACAGACAGAGGGAGAAGTCCTGCTACTCTAGCATGTGATCAGACACTTCTCTAAGCTGTAGCTCATTAAGGGTTCCTCAAGGACTGATCAGGGAACCTGTGTATCAGAGGAAACAGGGATGTATTGCCTATAATCCAAGTACTGGGGAACTATAAAGATTAAGATGTCATTATGTCATTAAGATGTCATTTTGATTGCCTCCAGATATGGCAAAGACCAAGTTTTAACTCTTTTAAGACCAGAATGGTGTGCAACTCCCTCTCTTTCTAAATATCCAATATAATAATTCGCTAAAACGTGTGTAATGACGCAGTCATGTGCAGTAGAGAAGGCCCGCTCCGAGGCTGATACAGAGCTGGACTCTCCAAAGGAGCGCCCAACTCTGTATTAGCCGCGGCACGGGCAGTCCCTACTGTCTTGCTGAACAGTAGGTCCATTCATTTTTGATGTGCACCCAGGTCGTGTTATTATACTTAGCAGTCAGTGCAATCCACCTTTCTATTGAATGTATATATATATATATATATATATATATATATATTAGTGTAAAGTCCGTGTACATGGGAGTACTACCGCAGAACTACACCTCCCAGCATTCTGTGCTTTCCTGCAGTCCCTACTGTGCATGACTGCATCGGAAAACATACATCGGGCCTGCGTCAGGCAGTCTCTTCTGCGCCTGCGTTTGGGCAGTCTCTTCTGCGCCTGCGTTTGGGCAGTCTCTTCTGCGCCTGCGTCAGGCAGTCTCTTCTGCGCCTGCGTTTGGGCAGTCTCTTCTGCGCCTGCGTCAGGCAGTCTCTTCTGCGCCTGCGTTTGGGCAGTCTCTTCTGCACCTGCGTTTGGGCAGTCTCTTCTGCACCTGCGTCAGGCAGTCTCTTCTGCGCCTGCATTTGTTCAGTCTCTTCTGTGTATAACTGCATCGGACAAACATACATCGGGCCTGCGTTCGGGCAGTCTCTTCTGCACCTGCGTTCGGGCAGTCTCTTCTGCACCTGCGTTTGGGCAGTCTCTTCTGCACCTGCGTTTGGGCAGTCTCTTCTCTGTATAACTGCATTAGACAAACATACATTTGGCCTTTTATATTATAGGATATATACAACTGAATGGCAGGCATTCAAGGAACTAAAACTTAAAACAACAATGTTTTAGTGTAGATTCAACGTTTCAATATGTATAAATATTCATGTAAGATTTCCCTTAAAGAATGATTCCATTTTTAATATTTTTGTCACCTGGAACATGGGGAAACAGTGAAAACCATAAACTAGAATACAATTCTGAATAAGGTTTATTGTCAAAACCAAACCACGGGGTGAAATGGAGATTGTGATTGTTCATAAGTGAAATGTGGTCACTGTCATTCTGCTGGGATAATCCTCATGAAATGCAGTAACCTGGGGACACATAGAAACGTAAATCAGTTTTCATAACAAAAAAGCCAAGAATGTTTATACAAGTAGTGACGAACATCCCGTACCGCGGAATGGCTGCATATTAACCCTTCAAAGGCAGAAGGGGAGTGTAAAGCATTGCTTTGCAATGCTTTTGCTCATGCTCACCTCTCAGGTCCATAAAGGGTTAAAATACAAACATCAGAGCTTTGTTTCTCTGCCAAAGGGGCAACTTTAACCCTATGGAAACCAGAGATGTTTCCAACGCATTATAAACAGGCCATCGTATCGGCCTTACTTATAAAGACAAAGCGGAGTAATTATGGAGGAAACCATGAGAAAAAGGAAAGTGACATCAACTAAGGAGATGTGTAATCTAAATAAACCTTTTCATTTCTTTAAAGGGACAGTAATGTTTCACAAAAACAGCAGCTCCAATTAATCTTCATAGTATTTGGGCCATGGAGAGTGTTATTTCACTACTGTCAGAGTTGTAGTACAAGAGTAATTCAATGATAAAGTATCCCCCTCCCACCCTTTTACCTAGCGTAAGCCGCCTCCCCTCAGATGTGGAATCTGGTCCACAGACCAGACAGCTCACAGCAAGGGGCAATCTTCTTACTGTGAGAAAAATGAAAACCCTGCCCCCCTTCACAGGTTTTTCAGATTTTTCCTTATGATCACTGAAGATTGTCCCTCTCTGTGATCCATCTGGACAGTCTTGCTGCTCTGAAGTGAGCAGTGTTACATCAGTAAAAGGGGCGGGAGGGGGGAAATACTTTATCATTCAATTACTCTTGAACTACAACTCTGACAGTATTGAAATAACACTCTCCATGACCCAAATACTATGATGATTAATTTGAACATATTTTATTGTGAAACATTACTATCCCTTTAAAATTAAACATTCTCTAGCAAATAGTCTACTGTGTGATATAGCTTTTAAGTGGGAACACGTCCTAACAATCACTGTGTAATGGCCAGAAAATCCTAATGGCCCCTATGAATTTTGCCCTTGTGCCTTTGTTCAAGAGATTGAGAGCATTTTCAGTTCTGGGTGTGATGTCCGTGGAGGCGGACATGACTGCTGCTGGGAGTTTTTTCAACCTGAAGCAGGTAGAGTGTACAGGCCTACTTAAGATTTACATGCACTGTGCCCTGTGGTCCAGCTAGCAGCTGTTATGTCAGTATCCATGTACATGCATTCCTGTAAATTCTCAGGGTTTAACCCACATCTCAGGGTCTCAGGGTGAAGCCCCAAATTCTCAGGGTGAGAGTCCAGTTTCCTATTATAAGATTACACCTGGGAACTCTCAAGAGCTTCCCTGGAGTCTCTAGTGTTGATGAGTTTCTTCTACTTCCCACCCTGTTCCTCCCACTTCTCCTTCCCTCACACTTATCCTCCTTACAATCCTGTTCCTCCTACTACCCTCCCACTTCTCCTCCTTCCCACCCTGTTATGCCCACTTCCCAATCCCACCCACTTCCCATCCTCTTTATGGCTCAGTCCAGTAAGCCCCACCCCAAGCCATGATAAATTTCTGACCCTTTGTGACACAAATTGTTTCATTTATCTCCCCCAGCGGCACCACGAGTCCCCTTCTGAGTATGTTCATTTGTTATTAGGTTTTATGGTTGGTATAATCGTAATATTCCTATATATAAATGTTATGGTACATGTGTGTGTTGATACATAAAGTGTGTCCTCTTCTTATCCAACATTTGTGCATATGTATCTTATGATGCCCTATGCCTTTTGCACGTATACTCACATTGGTTTATTTTAATATATGATTATATTTTATATATTATATTCCTCATCTATCATGACTAGAGGAAAGGCACTTTTGGCTAAGATAAAGGCAGGGATTTGTTTACAGTAAGGGCGGTAAAGTTAGTTATTCTGCAGATACTGTAACTGCTTTCAGAAAAAGCAATTGATACCTATCTAGCACAGAACAATTTTGAGAATTATGACAGTGGCTTCAAAGTAGATAGGATGTTGATCAAGGGAAATATATGACTTTTTGGTGGAATTTTTTTTACCGTGCTTGGGGCTTAATTGGAAATGGTTTCAATGTTTTGGTTTTTTTTCTTCTCCTGGATCAACAAGGGTGATTTGGCATGGGCTGGGCATGATGAACATGTCTTTTACAGTCTCATCAACTATGTCACTATGTTACTATCTTGACTCTCAGTGAAGCTCTTGTACTGCAGAAAATTGTAACAGTTTCCTTACAGAGAACACAAATACATTTCCAAAATTTCCATTTGATTTTAATGGGCCTTTTACCCCTTGAATGCCAAGCAATGCCTTGGAAACCTCTCTAGCAATCAAGGAGTTAAAATTGTATGTAAATCTGGGGGCAGTGGCGTAACAATAGGGGTCGTACCTGCGACCGTGGCCGTCTCCAGGGGTCCGTCCGCCCCCCCGAGAACTCATTGCCACTCGCCCGCAGTCCCTGCCCGCAGCAGCTCAGCTGATCTCCCGGCTCTCTAGTAACGCAGAACGATGGGAGATGACATCATCTCCCAGCGCTCTACATTACTGAGAACCGCGCGCATACCTCCCAACATTTAAAATTGCCAAAGAGGGACACTTGTGTTTTAGGGGGAGTGGCTGGAGGTGTGGCTGGTGGGCGGGGCATTACTGAGAATTTTTAGGCTATTTCATAACCTGTTGACACCTCCTTGTGTAACCTAATAAATGACTTCTAACAAGACCAAAGTATTTTGTGTACACAGACTAATTTATAAACACATATACTGATGTTTAAACAAACAATAATGTGAGTTTTATTGCTGTGGAACAATGTGATAGACTTATATAAACACCGCACAGTCTGGTTTCCTAAAAAGAGGGACATCAGGGTGGGAAAGAGGGACAGAGGGATTTGGGTCAAAAAGAGGGTCTGTCCCTCCTAAAGAGGGACACTTGGGAGGTATGGCCGCGCGGGAGAGGATGATGGAGGTAGGAGATGGACATGGGGCAACGTGAAGATGGGGGGAGGTGCCGGGCCCATGGCAATTTCTGCGCCAGGCAACATCTGCGCCAGATGTTTTGGTCCTGATGTGGATGATTCACTAAGCGGTGATAAAGAGGTGATAAAGTAGAGATGACTTCTCCAGTTTATCACTTCTCTAGTTCCTATGTTATTCTACAGAGCCTATGCACTAAGATTTCTTCAGATTTGGAGATCTCAGTGCATAGGCTCCATAGAATAACACAGGAACTGGAGAAGTGATATCACTGGAGAGTTTACCACCACTTTATCACATCTTAATGAAACTCCCCCTGATGAGTCCATTTTCTAATCCTCTGTGTAATTCCTTGACGCTCAGCTGGGCATAATCATATTATTCACACATTTCAGAAAGCATGCATGTATTATTGTATTACGCTTCTTATGTACGTGCAAAATTAATTATTTCAGCCTCTCACTTCTCCCCTGAACATCTGAACAGAGGGAGTATTTTGTACATATTTTCTTCCATGTTGTGGCTTGTACAGAGTCAGATTATCAGCCAATGAAACACTGTGATTGATGGTTAAAGTTTTTTATTGTTCAAACCCTTTAAATGCCAGAGGGGGGGTCCAGCGCATTGCTTCGCAATGTCTTGGTCATCCTTCTGGCACTCGGTTTTAAAGGAACATTAACACCTAAAAATGAACTGGGGGTTAAATACACTTAAATACCCTGTACACCATGGATCTGTAAAAATTCTCCATTTGTTTTTTGCCACCTAAAATGCAGTTTGCTTTTTATAGGGCTTCCTGACTCCCATTAAAGGGATAGTAATACCTAAAATGTAAAAAAATATATGTTGTAGGGTTTATCCCCCTGAGTAAAACAAGAGTACTCCCACTGCTGAAAGGTGTTTCATTCAAAAGTTATTAATTTTCAAAGTTGAATTTTTTAGGTGCAATATCACAGTGGCCTGAAATTTTACAGTGGCGCTGTTGCTACACCATCCTATGGAGATTTATGGTCCTGAGACCAGAGCTGTCCATAGGATCGTGTAGCAACAGCGCCACTGTACAATTTCAGGCCACTGTGATATTGCACCTAAAAAATTCAACTTTGAAAATTAATAACTTTTGAATGAAACATCTTTCAGCAGTGGGAGCACTCTTGTTTTACTCAGGGGCATAAACCCTACAACATATTTTTTTTACATTTTAGGTATTACTATCCCTTTAACCCTTTGGAGTGCCAGAGAGATACACAATGTATTGCAAAGCAATGCATTGCGTACCCCTCTGACACTCAAAGGGTTAACACAGTAGTCTTGATAGGTGTCTGTGAGATGCCAGTGCTGTATTTTCTGTTAACGCTATGGGTGTCAGAGGGCTATGCAACGGAGGGGTTAAAGCAATTTTTTGGTCCTTGCTTATTATAGGCCAATTGTATTTTCTGCACCAGGAAACAGTGGATGGGAGTGGGGGTGTGGTCATATAATGAATAGGGGTGTGGCTATTGGAGGAGCTAAGGACACCAAGAGTGCCTTGCTTAAGGGCACCTGGGATGTAAATCCAGTCCTGGTGTTGCCTGTGTTGAGAGGAGCCTTAGTTTGTGCTTTTGGATTTGTTCAGACAATTTGAGGACATTTCTCTACAATCTCAAAGCATTGATCCAGTGAACCAAATTCCTTTACAGCCTCTTGCTATCATTGTGACGTGTATTACTATTACAATTACCGCTTATTTAAAAGGATGTTATTTATAGAGAACAGGAAATAAGAAAGTGTTATTTGTATCTAACAGACAATATTGCTTTCCTCTCGTATCGTATGCAGTCATGCTGTCTATAAATAGTATTGCAGTGCATTTGTGTTGTTAGTTATAACACGAAAATCCACAAACATTTGCTAAATAACTGTAAATAACACATCAAATAGCTTTGCGCATTTCTGGTGAGAATATTGGGGGAAATTTATAAAAGTTAAGCGAAAAGAAACCTTAAAATGGCTGTAAGATTGCTACTGGTAATTACAAAAGTATTAAACACAGTTTAGGAGGACATAATGGCATGTAGTATGTAGTATGTTAAAATGGAGTCAAGAAGTTTGTAAAAAGTGGTTGAGCGGATTTATAAAGAAATGTTGCTGTTTGCAACAATTTAGCAACAGAATTTTCAGCAAATATTTAAGGTCGTGTCTGACCTGTTTTTATTTTTTCAGTCTCCACATTTATAAACGTAACTAGAATACTTTATAAATACCAGCACTCGTAATAAGGAATAAGGACATTTTAGGGATCCGTTGGCAAAAATGAACGTTTTATAAATCTCCCCCATTGTCTTTTCTAAGGTATTGGGAATAGACAGTAAGAGGAATTTTATTTGTAGTGTTAACATCTTATTAATTTTAACCCCTTAAAGGGGATGTATCACCTCTATAGAACTTAGGCTAAATAGTTAGGTTTTCTAGCGAATCTGACTAAAATTGTGTTAATTTTTTTTAAAAAAGCTTTATTTCGTCAACGATGTAAAGTCTGGGCTGCAATTACTTCCAGATAGACTGCAGTTACCTGCTCTGTAATTAAGGTGACCACATATCCCTTTAAATCAGGGACACTTATAAAATACACACATTGCAGGGTTGCTTTGATTCCTGTGCTGTCCTGCAATGTGTGTATTTTATAAGTGTCCCTGATTTAAAGGGATATGTGGTCACCTTATCTGTAATCACAGTCCGTCCCTCTACCTCTGCTCCCCTCCCTCTATCCAGCCTCCTCCAATGACGGAGGCTTCTGTCTGTAAACTGGAGCACTCTCATTGGCAGAGATCGATATCTAGCCAACGAGAGCGCTCCAGCTTACAGGCAGAAAGCTTCCATCATTGGAGGAGGCTGGATAGAGGGAGGGGAGCAGAGGCAGAGTGACGGACTGCGGTTACAGAGCAGGTAACCGTAGTCTATCCAGAAGTAGCTGCAGCCCAGACTTTATAACTTAAATTTTGACAAAATAAAACTTTAAAAAAATAAATAAAATAACACAATTTTAGTCAGATTCGCTATATAACCTAACTATTTAGCCTAAGTTCTATAGAGGTGAAACATCCCCTTTAAGGACACATGACGGTCCTGGCACGTCATGGGTCCAACATGCGATAAGGACTCATGACATGCCGGGACTGTCATGGATTTCAGGGCTCTTCCTATGAGAACAATGAAATCCCTGCCCCCCTTGACTGGTTTTTCAGCTTTTTCCCTTATCTTAATTGAAGATTGTCCCTCTCTGCAGTCTACCTGGGCACCTCCCTTCTGATCTGGCTGAACAGTGTTACATCAGTAAAAGGGGCGGGAGGGGGATACTTTGTCATTGAATTACTCTTGAACTACAACTCTGACAGAATTGAAATAACACTCTCCATGGCCAAATACTATGATGATTAATTAGAGCTGCTTTTATTATGAAACTTTACTTTCCCTTTAACCCTTTGAGTGCCAGAGGGGTACCCAAAGGGGTTAAACTGTTAGTATATGCCTGATTGAAACTCTTTTGCTGTTCTCTTAAAACAACACCCTTTAACCCTCGAGTGCCAGAGAGGTATCTAATGCATTTTAACCTCTCTGGCATGCCATGGGTAAAGTCTATTTTTTGAATTAAATGTCCTGTCATTGTCTGCCACTATAACACACGTGTGAGCGAGGCCACAAGGCTTCTGTACTAAGAGCTGCAGCAATTACGGAGCAAACCAACTTCACCGCAGTGGACAGACAAAATTTCCAAAATTCCTACGGATTTAAGTGAGCTTTTTATCCTGGAGTGCTAGAGAGGTCTCCAGAACATTGGTTCACAACACGCTGGAGACCTTTCTAGCATTTACGGAGTTAAATGCCACCTTTAAAGCGGAACTGTCACTTTGTAAAAATAAGTGACTTTGAAAGAGCTTTCAAAACCATCTATATTTATCTTAGATGTTTGTTATCTGAAATAATGGTTTATGAGAGAGATTTCGATGTATCCATTTATTTGTCAGTTTATGTAAATAACACAGTACAGACTGCAATGCCAGCCAGACATTCTACACTGCTCTCCATCCTAACTGTCACTCTCTGCCAGCCAGACCCTAACATTCCACACTGCTCCCCATCCCAACAGCCACTCTCTGCCTGCCACATTCTAACATTCCACATTGCTTCCTATATCAGCTGCGCTCCCTGCCAGCCAAACGCTAACATTCCACACTGCTCCCCATCCCAACTGCCACTCCCTACCAGCCAGACACTAACATACAACACTGCTTCCCATCCCACCTGTCACTCCCTGCCAGCGAGATACTAACACGTCACACTGCCCCCCCCCCAACTTCCACTCCCTGCTCCCCGGTACTAACATTCCGCATTGCTCTCCATCCCTTCTACCACTTCCCGACTGCCAGTACTAGTTCTTTGTGCATAAAGTGACAAATAAATAAAGCTACACATTGCATAAGGCATTTTTGGAAATCTAAAGAGGCTGCATGAATATAGGTAATTTCTAACCCCCCCCCCCATTTGTAATAAAATGACTCCCCCCTTTAAATCAATAGAAATTTTTATTTATCCATTACGGTGCAGTTAGATTGCCCCATATTTACTCCAGAGGCCTCTGACAGGAAAAAAACGAAAGCTACACAATAAAATGGGTGCCCCTACAATTCCACGTTTTATTAAAGCAGATCTCAAAAAAAAAAATCTTTCTTTAATAAGAGAGTTCAGATCATGTGTTATTACGGAGGACTGAAGGGAGAGGAATTTCCATAAATATAAATTCTGTCCTTCCTTCATGTCCCCGGGCAGCGCACCTGAAGTATAGCAAAGCTAAACAATCTGCTAGAGAGCGATATTTATGCAAAAATGACTGGCAACACCTTTCTACTCTCAAATGAGATTATTTTTTTTATGTTTGGAGCATGAAAACAGGGGTTTTGTAGAGATGCTGCACACAGGGCAGAGGACATGAGCCTTAGAATTTTCCATCGCGCCCTTAATTTTTAACCATTTAAAGCGGAACTTTCACTCGCTGTAAACTCGCCCTGCAATAATTAAGCAGGTAGCCACTAGCTTTATAATATATACATACCTCCCAACATTTCAAATTGCTAAAGAGGGACACTTGTGTTTTAGGGGGTGTTGCTGGGGGCGTAGCTGGAAGGTGGGGCATTTTTAGGCTATTTCATGACCTATTGACACCTCCTTGTGTGACCTAATAAATTACTTATAACAAGACCAAAGTATTTTATTTACACAGACTAATTTATACACATATACTGATGTTTAAACAAACAATAATGTGAGTTTTATTGCTGTAGAGCAATGTGATACACTTATATATACACCACACAGTCTGATCTCCTAAAAAGAGGGACATCAGGGTGGGAAAGAGGGACAGGGGGATTTGGGTCTAAAAGAGGGACACTTGGGAGGTATGTATATATTTTACTTCTGAAAAGTAACCCGTTCTATAGAAATCCTTCATTGTAGGAGACCGGAATCCAGGCATCAGAGCAGACATCTTGTCTGCAGTGTGCCACAAGGTAACAGGAAGTTACTGACAGCACAGCCGTGCAAACTGCACTAACCTGGCCGTCAGTCTCCTACAATGAAGGATTGCTTTAGAACGGGCTAACCTCTTCAATCAGTTCTTAATTCAGCCACCAGAATACTCTTCCTCTCCTCCAGAACAGTACTCACCCCACCACCTTTAAAATCACTGTCATGGCTTCCCATAAAGCAGCGTATCACATTAAAAATCCTCCTCGTTACCTTCAAGGCTCTCCTTCACTTGTACCCGCCTTATATTTCATCTTTGATATCCCGCCATATTCCTGCATGTCCACTTCAGCACACATGGTAGACGACTCTCTGCCCCTTAAACCACTATCGCTGTTTCACGATTGAAAGCTTTCTCACATGCTGCCCCCTACCTCTGGAACTCCCTACCACCCAGTATTCACCAAGCATCAACCCTCAACAACTTTAAATCTAAACTAAAAGAGCACCCTTTAAATATAGCAACAGCGTAATATGAAAACAGCATCTCATATGCCAAAAACTGCACTTCCTCCTCTACCACATTGTATCTGTATGTCACCCATCATATACTTGAGCACCTGCCTTTTTTGTCCAAAGTGCCCTCGTGCCCTTTAAACAAACAAAAAAAAAAGTTGCCT
This sequence comes from Rhinophrynus dorsalis, assembly GCA_037306005.1. NCBI lineage: Eukaryota > Metazoa > Chordata > Amphibia > Anura > Rhinophrynidae > Rhinophrynus > Rhinophrynus dorsalis. Next base: position 474,553,851 of record CM074723.1, on the reverse strand, counting down.
CGCTGCCCGCACTAACCCCCCCACCGCCCAGTCAGGTCTGTGCCTCCTTCAGGACAGACCTGTAGATGCTGCACTCCCTCGTCAGCTCTTTAGTATTACAGAGCGCTGGGAGATGACATCATCTCCCAGCGCTCTGCATGAAGAGAAGACAGCTCGGGAGCTCCAGCAGCTACAGGTCTGTGCCAAAGGAGGCACAGACAGACCTCTCCTGCCGCTGGACTACCAGGGAAGAGGTAGGAAACGGACACTGGGGGGCAATGTGGAAATGATGGGGCAATATGGATCTGATGGGGGACAAGATGGAGATGATGGTAATGTAGAGATGATGGGGCAATGTATGTGACAGTAAGTTGGAGCTGATGGCAGTATGGAGCTGATGGGGGGCAATATGGAGATGAAGGGGGCAATATGGAGATGATGGGGGCAATATGGAGCTGACAGGGGACAATGTAAGGACAATATGGAGATGATGGGGGCAATGTAGTAATTAGGAGCATTGTGTAGGTGTCCAGTGGAGATGGTCAATGGGGCTCCTGATATGTAAATTCTTTTCTTTTTTTAAATATATATTTTGAATAAATAATTATGAGAAGTGCCCTTTTTTTCATTTGAGCCCCTGCCCCCCAAAATGTCTGTGCACGTCCCTGGTTGGCGCTATATAAATAAAATATACAATACAAAATAAATATATTATAATGCTAGTCGCTACCTGCGTAATTATTGCAGGGCGACTTTATAACGGGTGATAGTTCCGCTTTAAGAACAAGAGGAGTGTGCAATGCATTGACGGGGGGTTAAGGACCAAGGGGATGTCTCTGCTCCTTAAAGGGTCATCTATGGATCATTTCATCATCATGGAAACACCTGCTTGATATCTGCGATCTTTTGAAAGAAAATGATACAACAAACAAAGTCTAGCTTTAAAGAAGTATAAAACTTTTTTCCTTTAAAAAAATCAATAAATATTTTTACGACTTTGTCCTTCTGTAGACTACAAATATCCCCCATGCTGGGAAACCTTAAATTTATATTTTTAAATTAAATAATGGAGTTATCGAGGGCTATTTCAATCACTTATTATGGAAAGCAACAGTCAATGACTGAAGTGTTACCATAGAGAGTATTATAAACAGGAACACCAGTTGGAGCTGTTGCTAAAAGGTTTGTTTAAACAATGATTTGAGTCGTAATAACTTTTGAAAAGAAAATCTCCCTGCTGGGAGTGTACCTTGTTTTGCACAGCAGGAAAAACTGTAGGGGGGAGATAACTAAGGCGTGATAATGTGGAGATGACTTCTCCAGTGATATCACTTCTCCAGTTCCTATGTTATTCTATGGATTTCTATGAAGAAATCTTAGTACATAGCCTCCGTAGAATAAAATTAGGAATTGGCTAAAGCGGAACTACCACATCTATTAAAGTCTCCCTGCAATACTAAGGCAGGTGGTGACTAACTTAATAATTGTTATTTTACCTCTTGAAAGTGCCCCCGAGTAAAGTTATCAATAATATTCCAAAACTGATGGACAGCTTAGTGCAGCCTACGCACCTGCGCACTAGTCTCTTCCTGAGCCTTTCGGGCCAGTGCAATGCCTCTGAAGGGTGATGGGGACTGAAGGCACAGACGCACAGACAAGATGGCTGCACTGATGCCTGACTTCTAGTATCGGAAGCTTAAGGATTACTTTACTCTGGGGCACTTTTGAGAGGTAAAATAACGATTATTAAGCTAGTCGCCACCTGCCTAAGTATTGCAGGGTGACTTTAGTTGACATGGTAGTTACGCTTTAAAGGGATAGTAATACTTCGTTTTAACTTTTTTTTATTTTGTAGGCATTAAAAAAACATGAAGAACAATATAAGTCTTATCTCTCAAACCTTTATGGTTTGAGAGATATTCACAAGCAAAGTTTCCCCTCCCGCCCCTTTTACCTAGTGTAAGCCATCACTTCTCAGATGTGGAATCCAGTCCATAGACCAGACAGATAACAGCAGGGGACAATCTTCTTCCTATGAGAACAATGAAATCTCTGCCCCCCTTGACAAGTTTTTCAGGTTTTTCCTTTATCTTAATTGAAGATTGTCCCTCTCTGCAATCTACTTGGACACCTCCCTGCTGCTCTAAGCTGAGCAGTGTTACATCAGTAAAAGGGGCGGGAGGGGGACACTTTGTCATTGAATTACTCTTGAACTACAACTCTGACAGAACTGAAATAACACTCTCCAAAGTCCAAATACTATGATGATTAATTAGAGCTGCTTTTATTATGAAACATTACTATCCCTTTAAATGGTTTATTATTGTGGATTCATTTTGTATACGTCTATTTTTTTTTCTTTCAATAAGTTTTATTGAGTTTTCAAAAGAAACGACTTACAGAACGTGGGATAAATGAAACATCATAAAGTATGAATTCTTATTAGGATGAGAAATAATGTTGAGCCTTCATATAGTCAAATATCAAACCTCATTCATGTGATAATTCTGTAGTGATTTCTCTCAGGTGTGATAAGTCTCTGAACATTGTAAATTTGTTTTTAAAATAAAAAAATCAATTATGGCACTCACCATAATAATAATGTAGCTTAGTAGGTGAGTACCTCCCATAAGACAAATACAGAACCATATTTAACAAGGTAGCAGACCTCAATGAAGCGTGAATCAGTACCCACAGGTAGATGTGAACAAAACAAGTATATTTAGTTCATCATCATTACCTGACGTTCATCAAGTAACAATGATTGTACCATCTCATGCCTCACTAAGGTTTGCGTTTTATTTTTAGTAAATACGGGAAAACACATTGGCTAAAAATATAGTTTTTTTCAACTTTACATCTTGAAGCTAGAGAGGTTTTCAGTGTACTGTTTTATGATCTTGCTAAGTTTGGATGAAAATATTGATATGTTCCTGCAGCATCTATTGACACTGTCCTTACCAACCAGTCATCCAGATAAAACTTTATTGAAAATGGTTTGTTTTAGTAGGTCAGTCACAACAAAATGCTTATTATGCAGTATGAGGAGGTGATGAGAGATTAAAGTGTTGCCTAGTCATTATGGAATAGTGAACTCCCTCTTCCTGAATCACTCTTCATAGAATGTTTTCATGATCTGAATGTATTGGAACAACTCGGATAAGCATCTCTGAAATGCATTACAAAAATCAGCTTAGATTGGATTTTGTCTGTATTAAAAAAACCTCATATTTTATATTTGGATACTGCATAGCATTGTTTTGGGATATGGAATCCGATGCAGCCTTTTTTTCTTATGGTACGTTACACAAATTAAGTCTAATTTTTGCTTTCATCGTGAGTAAAGGTTTTTTTTCTGTATAATCTTAAAGGGATAGTAATGTTTCATAGTGAAAGCAGCTCTAATTAATCATCATAGTATTTGGACCTTGGAGAGTGTTATTTCAATTCTGTCAGAGTTGTAGTTCAAGAGTAATTCAATGACAAAGTATCACCCTCCCGCCCCTTTTACTGATGTAACACTGCTCAGCCAGAGCAGAAGGGAGGTGCCCAGGTAGACTGCAGAGAGGGACAATCTTCAATTAAGATAAGGGAAAAACCTGAAAAACTTGTCAAGGGGGGCAGGGTTTTCATTGTTCTCATAGGAAGAAGATTGTCCCCTGCTGTTATCTGTCTGGTCTATGGACTGGATTCCACATCTGAGAAGAGATGGCTTACACTAGATAAAAGGGGCGGGAGGGGGAAACATTGCTTGTGAATATCTCTCAAACCATAAAGGTTTGAGAGATAAGACTTATATCATTCTTCATCTTTTGTTAATGCCTACAAAATAAAATAAAGTTAAAACAAAGTATTACTATCCCTTTAACAGTGTGGTACAGTGAGTGGGCTGAATGAACAAATTCTACAGCTAAGGTCCACTGGTAATACGCTCCAATGCCATTAGCTAAACCTGTCTGTGCGTACTAAAGCAGGGGTTCCCTATAGATGCAGAGTGATCTCGCAGTAGATGACTAAGTGGTTACTGATAAACCACCAAAAACATTCATGCTGAGTACCACTGTGAGTGAATGCCTCAATGACTGTTAAACGTCACATTTAATTCAATAGGAGATTTGGAAACTTTTGATTTGTCTTCTATGATACAATTGGTTTGGTCCAGAATTACTTATTGTAACAGAGAGGTAGACAACGCATTGCAAGTTTGCAACGTTAATATTTTGCATGATGTTTTGGTCCAATTTTATTCTATATCGATAGGCAATATAAGAAGACATATGTTAGGCAACATGTTTCAATGTCATGGTGAGGAGCCGGTAATACAAGCTGGGGAGGTAGTAGATCATGTTAAGATGACTACCCATTTCAGTAAAGTCTGGGCACCACAGCACTAGAGAGTAGGTGTGTACATAAACACATGTACAAATGCTGAGTCTGTAAGGAACTATAACTCTCTCTCTCTCTGTTTATATGCAGTAGTTTGGTTGAAGGATTTGTAAATGGCATGCAATGTATCTCTGAGTAGAGAAGCTTCCCAACTATATTATATCCCACATTACAGTAATGCTGCAGCCCCTTCCACCGAATTGTTTTAATATCAGTGCAAATAGGGCAAGATATACCACTGTTGTGCCATATGGCACAAACTGATGTATGTCAGGAAGTGACCTCACAATGTAACCTCAATCTTGTTTCGTGTTTCTATCATACATCAGTGAGGTGTATTTATATAATTACTGTACATAATAGAACAACTTACCTAGGTAGGAGTCCATCACACAGCAGTCAGGTGTATCTGTATAATTACTGTGTGTAACAGAAGGACTTACCTACGTAGGAGTCCATCACACAGCAGTCAGGTGTATCTATATAATTACTGTGTGTAACAGAAGCACTTACCTAGGTAGGAGTCCATCATACAGCAGTCAGGTGTATCTATATAATTACTGTGTGTAACAGAAGCACTTACCTAGGTAGGAATCCATCACACAGCAGTCAGGTGTATCTATATAATTACTGTGTGTAACAGACGCACTTACCTAGGTAGGAGTCCATCACACAGCAGTCAGACGTATCTATTTAATTACTGTGTGTAACAGAAGCACTTACCTAGGTAGGAGTCCATCACAGAGCAGTCAGGTGTATCTAGTACTTACCTAGGTAGGAGTCCATCATACAGCAGTCAGGCGTATCTGTATAATTACTGTGTGTAACAGAAGCACTTACCTAGGTAGGAGTCCATCATTCAGCTGAAGTAATATATTTGTTGCATTAGAATGCTGTGTAACGTAAAGCGTGGACAGCAGAGTGGTGGGTTCTAATCTCAGTCTATTAACTTACTTAGCTTTTATCTCTCATTACAATCTGCACAAGCAAAATTATCCAAATCATATCCATACAGACCAATTCAGTCATTACATGGATTCAAAAAAGCAAGTTTGAGATTAGACTTTAGGGTCTATAATAAAATAAATCATTTTGGAAGTTTAATATTTAAAATAATATAATCCATTTTCATTGTCCGGTGTCAGTGTTTCTCTCACCTGCTCAAAACCATAAGCCTGAGCAATGCAAAGTGATGTGTTGTACACGTCTGTGGTTCTGTAAGGGTTAAGTACCCTATTGCCTTCGCTTATTTTGTGGTTGCTTTCTTACAACCTACATATGACTTGTAGAAATGAAAACCCATTGACTGGCTAAACCTGTTCCGGTGATTTGAAACCAGATGGCCAACCCTAGGCTGATCACACACATGATCATAAAGGTATATTATAATATGTAATTATACCACTTACAGACAGCATCAATTAAAATGATACCAGAGTAACATAAAGTTCAGCCACTTAGCCTTTTAACAGTTAAAGATGTGTTTAACCCCGCGGCTGCTAGAATGGTGTACTGCCCATTGGGAAGCAATGCTTTGGAGATGTCGCTAGCATTCAAAAGTTTAACCCTTTAAGTGCCAATTCATTGCCACTCAAAGGGTTATTAAAACTTTCCAAGAGGTAGGAATGTCCCCAGTATGTGTGTGTGTGTGTGCGGGCTCTGCTTAGATTGTGTGGGAACATTAGCCCAGCAAAAGCAATGAATTAGCATAACGTGCCACACTGTGCCACCCACTGAAAAAGTTTGATGAACGTCTAATACAACCTAGAAACAGCTTTGTATCCTCATTAAATGTAACTGAATTTAGCTTAGGGTTGCAGGCATATTTGGGAAATCTCTGGATCTGCCCTGAGACTCTGGCTTTCAGTTGAATGACTGGGTCTCCGGGACAGACGCCGAGTCTCTGCCTCCATGAGTTCAGTGGTAACTCCGCCCTCTCCCCGCCCATTCCATTTTCTCCTATCCTATCCCGCCCACTTTCACACCTATTTCATTTACTCCTGCCCTGTTCTGGCCACTTGCCCCCCATTCCATTTACCCCTACCATGTTCAGCCCACCTCACCACTCATTCCAGTTACCCCTGCCATGTTCAGCCCACCTCACCACTCATTCCAGTTACCCCTGCCATGTTCAGCCCACCTCACCACTCATTCCATTTACCCCTGCCATGTTCAGCCCACCTCACCACTCATTCCATTTACCCCTGCCATGTTCAGCCCACCTCACTACTTATTCTAGTTACCCCTGCCCTGTTCCACGCACTTCCCCACCCATTCCATCTTCTCCTGTCCTGTTCTACTCACTGTCCCATCCATTCCATCTATTCCTTCCCTGTTCTGCTCACTGTCCCACCCATTCCATCTACACCTGTCCTGTCCCGCCTACTTCCACACCCATTTAATTTACTCCTGCCCTGTTCTGGCCACTTGCTGCCCATTCCATTTACCCCTGTCCTGTTCCTCCCACTTCTCCACCCATTCCATCTACTCTCTCCTTGTTCTGCCCATTTCCTCACCCATTCCATTGACTCCTGCCCTGTTTTGCCAACGTCCCCACCCATTCAATCTCCTTCCATCTTGTTCCACCCACTTCCCCACCCATTCCATCGACTTCTGCCCTGTTCCTCCCACTTCCCCACCCACTTCATCTACTCCCATCTTCTTCAGTCCATTTTCTCACCCATTCAATTTACTCCTACCTTGTTTATTAATAAATTACAATAAGTCGTCTTTTAGTATAACCTTCTAAAACGTTGCCGTTTTATCTTTATTCTATAAAAGTTTCCCCCTCCCGCCCCTTTTGCTTACCACAAACAGCCTCAGCAAAAGCCGGTCCGGATGAATAGCAGCGAGGGCAATCTTCTTTCAGCATAAGGAAAAATCTGCCCTCCTTCCCCAAGGGGGCAGTGTTTTCCTCATAAGGAAGGAAAGAAGATTGTCCCTCGCTGAGATCTGTCCGGCCCTAGGACCAGATTCCAGATATGAGGGGAGGCTGCTTGAGGTAAGCAAAATGGACAGCAGAGAGAAACCTTATTGTGGAATAAAGGTAAAACTGCAGCGTTTTAGAAGGTTATACTGCTACACATTGTTATAAAATGGATAAAGAAGACTCAATTGTACTTTAGTAACTAAACATTGCACCATCCCTTTAAAGTGGATCTTTCCTCTATTTTATACCTCTCATTCCAAAGCACGCTGTGTTACCTGCGTAACGTTTAAATGTGCTATGATAGTGAGTCTTATCAGTGAGGAAGGATGCTGCCATCTTGACCAGGTAGAGCATGATTGGTAGAGCTTTCCCTCTCTAATCTCTTCTTAATCTCTAATCTCCCTTATTCTGGGGGCCGGCACACTCACATCTCATTCTGTTCTGTAGTTGGGGGCGGGCATACATAGATAGACGGCATGGCCAGCATTGCAATTAGATGTCTATGGGCAACTTCCTGATGACGTCACACTGTTAAACTTGCGAGTACTTTTTAAAATTGAGCAACGTTTTTTTTATTTTTATTTTTATTAAATAACAACACTATTTATTCTTGTTTTACCTTGTTTAATTACATGGGAGCATGAACATTAGACATGAAATATTCACTTTCAAAAGGAACTTTCACCTAAAATAAAAAATTAACCATTGATTTTAATCCTTAACACAACATTAGCGCTGTTTGTTTGTTTTTTACAACTCACCTACTAGTGAAGATATTTGCCCTTCAAAATTTGCTACTGAGGTTGCCTTTAAACGGAGTTTGCTGTAACGTTAGCCCACAGAAATACAGCTACGTAGGGAAGCGTTAACGCGCTACCTGGGGCAACTGGGAAGCATACCTTCTAACATTTCAAATTGCCAAAAAGGGAGACCTGTGTTTTAGGGGGTGTTTCTGGGGGTGTGGCTGGTGGGCGGGGCATTACAGATCATTTTTAGGCTATTTCGTGACCTATTGACACCTCCTTGTGTAACCTAATAAATGACTTATAACAAGACCATATTATTTTATTTACACAGACTAATATAAACACATATATTGACATTTAAACAAACAACAATGTAAGTTTTATTGCTGTGGAGCAATGTGATATTTACTTATATACACACCACACAGTCTGATCTCCTAAAAAGAGGGACATCAGGGTGGGAAAGAAGGACAGAGGGATTTGGGTCTAAAAGAGGGACTGTCCCTCCTAAAGAGGGACACTTGGGAGGTATGAGGAAGTCCTAAGATGGTACAGGGTGCAACAGAATGCAGGAGTGCCTGATTTTGAAGTGTAAATATCTCCACTAGTAGGTGAGTTGTAAAAAAACAAACACAACACTAATGTTGTGTTAAGGATTAAAATCAATGGTTACATTTTTATTTTAGGTGAAAGTTCTGCTTTAAAGGGATATGCGATAACCTTAGCCATTGTATAAAACATTGTTCACACTGTGTTTTTTTCTTAGCATGAATCAGATTACATACCTCCCAACATTTCAAATTGCCAAAGAGGGATACTTGTGTTTTAGGGGTTATTGCTGGCAATGCTGTGAAAGAGGGACAGAGGGATTTGGGTCTAAAAGAGGGTCTGTCCCTCCTAAAGAGGGACACTTGGGAGGTATGAGATTATTCTGCATATGTCATTTTGATAGTTGAGGTTCTGAGGGGATGACCTTTACACCCAAAAGAAACTGAGAACAACAACAAGCTAGTTCTATTTGTTGGAAGGGTTGTGTGTAATAATATATATTGCTGGATCTCTGCATTGATATTATCCTCTTGATGCACAAATCCCATCGACTTCAAGGACTGTTCTTTCTTTGCTTTCCTGAGCTCCTCATATATATATATTAATAGCTGGAGGTGGGAGCCTGTGCATTCTTTAGGAACAAAAAAAAAAATTAGGAACGTGCTCTGGGTAGAAGGAGGCGAATGCGTGTCCTGGGGCAGTATGTGTAAAGTGAAATGTCTTCAGTCCCCTTGCTCAGGCATGTTCAAAATATGCATCAATAATACCAGCAGGATTCTGCTGGGAAGGCAAAATTAGGTTAAGGATGAGGAGATCTGCAAGAGAAAAGAAAAAAACCTACAGAAACAGCACAGAGCCTTATGTGTAAAGGCAGTTATGCAGGCAACCATGTAACATAGGGACTTAGATGCCATTTTCTTGTAGTCCAGTAATGGCATAACTTTCTGTTATGGCAGTCAGTGTGCATTTCTCCATGTAGAACTCGGTGCCATGGAGTCTTTATTCTGGAATTGGGTATTGTCTTGAAAGGGGGGTTGCCTGAAACAAGAGACATTTAAAATATGGACATGTCCTGGGCAATCCAGGACTATAGTGTTATATCATACCTCCCAAGTGTCCCTCTTTAGGAGGGACAGTCCCTCTTTGAGACCCAAATCCTTCTGTCCCTCTTTTCTACCCTTTTGTCCCTCTTTTTAGGACATCAGAATGAGTGGTGTGTATTACATTGCTCAGCAGCAATAAAACATACATAAATGTGTTGTTAATTGTCAGTAAATATGTTTATACATTAATATGGGCTATTAAAATACTTTGGTCTTACTCTAAATCATTTATCAGTTACACAAAGAGGTGCAGATGGGTCAAGAAAGAACTTAAAAATTTGTGGAAATGCCCCACCTACCAGCCACGCCCCCAGAAACACCACCTAAAACAGAAGTGTCCCTCTTTCGTCATTTGAAATGTTGGGAGGTATGTTATATCTAGCACGTGGGCCGATTGCATATGTTCCTTTAATCTGGCTAGCTGTACACTGAAATCCGCACTTCTGTATTGGGAAAACATCACTTATGGCTTTCTCTGCAGACAAAGAAAGATACATTGTATCATGTAGAACAATGATATAATGTATCAGTCTATCAGTCCAGAGAGAGAGAAAATTATTGTATGTGAAGCAGATATCAAACTGATCTGTGATCAGAGGCAAACGGAGCACCCAGAGATAACGTTCTGTCCTTCCTCTCCCGCCTCAGACAGAAAGGAGGGTTGCCACCTGGGCAGAGGTATTAGCCAGGAGTTGGATTTCGGGGCTCTCACAGTCATAACTGATGCTAACTTTAGGCATTTGTTGCATTGGTGTTCTAATTCCCCAGATCAAGGAATCCAGTGTTATATGTATAATGCAGGGCTCAAAATTTTCCACTCGCCACTAGCCAATGGAGAGTGAAAATTTAGCCCTGGTGAGTAGAAATTCAGCCCTGGCGGGTATTTTATGTCTTGCAGTGGCAAGTAACTTTTCAGGTCTGGCTAGTAGCAAAGGACTTCAACTTATAAGCCCTGTATAATGGATATATATATATATATATATATATATATATATATATATATATATATATATATATATGTATATATATATATATATATATATATATATATATATATTGTACACAAGCATTTAGCCCTTTATGTGTGAGTGTTTTTTACCATAATTGTTAAATATTTATAGATAGATATTATAGCTAGATCGATATCGATGGAAAGAACCGCACTCACAGGACTTGCTAATGAATAAAGAAATGCTGATTTATTGAATCATTGTTAAGGACCAAACTGTAGCCTTTCTCAATTAGGGCCGAATCGTTGATTCAATAAATCAGCATTTCTTTATTCATCAGCAAGTCCTGTGAGTGCGGTTCATTCCAAGAATATATCTACATCCTTTCTGAGACTGGCACCCAGGCACATTTTAACATTGACTATAATGAGTGGTCTACCAGAAAAACATTGTATATATATATATATGTGTGAAAATAAATATTGCTAGATTATATACATTTTGAAAAAAGATGTGGACCTCAGGCAACAATTATTTACCACATTGGCCCTACCTATACAATGGCTATGCTTTAAAAGTACACTATGATGTTTATACCTTCCTTTAATGTATGACACTTTGATATCACTTCTCCAGTTCTTATGTTATTCTATAGAGCCAGTGCACAGAGATTTCTCCAACTTTGGAGATCTTAGTGCATAGGATCAATAGAATAACATAGGAACTGGAGAAGTGATATCACTGGAGAAGTCATCTCCACGTTATCATCACTTTATCACACCTTAGTGCATAACCCCCAGTGTTTAGGAGTTATCTCTCTCTAGCAAGGGGTTAATAATGTAGGTGCATGTTTCAACAGACTTATTCATTGATGAACGGCCTTCAACATGGTATTGATCTGGGGAGAAGTAGCCTTAAGACAAAGATAGTTTGATAGCAGAAGAGGGATTTTACATATAATGACATAGGAGCACAAGGAATGCATGAGTATGGTCTGGGAGCCATTGTACACATCATTCCCTTCCAGAGAGGCAAACACTGATTGATAATGAGTCTGACTGACTCTAATGAATGTCTTCTCGAGTGACGTTGACCATAATTTAAACTGACATGACATGAAAATAAACTTTTTATGGAACAGTCTCTGTTACAAGAGTCGATAATAGCAGTCTGCCAGGTGTTGTTGGGCTATACCTTCCATTGCCCTCAGCTAGCCAGAGGATGGCTGAAGATACAGTTGTAGACCCATAACACCTAGCGCACCACTATAATCAATCTGATCTAATAGTTCCAGTATAAAATACTTAATTGAAGTCTAGGCCAGTGATTCCCAAACTGTGTTCCATGGAACTGCATGATTCCATGAAGCACTCCAAGGGTGCTCCACAGAACACATTTCATTAACAATGGATATGGGATCAAGGTTACAGTGGTGGAAACATTTCACAGTGTAAAGTTCTCTTTTGCAAGATTTGTCACTATATCAGTATATAAAAAAAAAATCAGATACAATTACCTGGAAGCACTTAACTGATACATTTTGGCCAAATAATTTAGCCTTAAATTACCACTCCCAGTACCAGCTTGCATTCAGATATTAATATTAGGTTAACCTCTTAGATGTTCAAGAGGTCTTCAGTGTATTGAAAGACAAACTGATGCTTAACTTCCCAGAAATTTTTCAGACATCAAAGTGGAGTAGTGCGAAATACGTCTGGATTGAAGCTGAAAGGTTTTTGGGGTTTTTTTTTGGACATTTCTTAAACATAAAGCATATCCATACTAGTATTATCCAGAAAAAGTCCACCGTTATTGAAAAAACCAGCTTCTTCTGAGACGGTCACGCAAGTAGCTTGCTGTAGAGGCATCTGCGTGTCTGCGCCGTCAGTCTCTTCCTGTACCTTTAGGTACAATGCAGCACCTCCTAGAGGAGACCGGGAAGGACAACGCAGGCATGCAGATGTCTCTTTGGCAAGATGTCTGTGCTGTTGCCTGTCTGACCGTCTCAGAATGAGTTGAATTTGTCAAAAACGCTGGACTTATTCCGAATAAAACTAGTATGGATATGCTTATCGTTACGTGCATTTTTATTTGGGGGTAACTGTAATTTGTGTGATAGTTCCAATTTAAAGACAGTCAACAAGTCTTAGTAATATACTCCCACTTATATTACTATGGCCATAAAATCCTCATGGCCACTCTGCATTTTGCCCATGAGTCATTTTTCAAGAGATAACATCCTGAATGTCATGTATATGGTGGTGGAGATAGAACTCACTGGTTGTTTTGTTCAAACTGCAGCAGGCAGAGACCATGATTCTGGTTCTTAATGGTTATGGTTACAAGATACAGTGGGTGGCATGTGAGGTTCTGTAGCTCTGACATCAACTGTCATGTCCACCTCCATGGCTGAAGATGTTATGTCTTGATCGAAGATCAAGAGACCACTTGGATTTTCTGTGCATAGTAAGGTAAATTGGGGTTATCTTCTTGAGTCCTCAGTTCCCCATTGATGCCTAAAAAAATCTGATGTTATACTTGGAGTGTTTCCTTTCTACGTATAACTATATCCCTAGGTGTCCCTGATTTAGTACCATAAGCATGTCACTAAAAGGTTGCACAAATTGTAAGCACAACTCCACCATTCTCTGCCCCATTGGATTGGATTGGTTGCATTTTCTAGGGTACAATCATTACAGACAAGTAGTGGAATTTAGATACTGGCAGCCCCATCATGAGACTTCATTACCCTATGGTTTTTACTCCCTACACTGTCTGCACAATTATATGGATGAATTTAAAGGGATAGTAATGGCTAAAATAAAGTAGATAGCCAAGTCTTAAAATAAGATAAGTTATGATAAATGTGAGATAAGGGGGGTTATACACTAAGGTGTGATAAAGAGGTGATAAAGTGAATATGACTTCTCCAGTGATATCACTTCTCCAGTTCTTATGTTATTCTATGGAGCCCATACACTAAGATTTTGTTGGATATCTTAGTGCACAGGCTCTATAGAATAACACAGGAACTGGAGAAGTGATATCACTGGAGAAGTTTTCTCCACTTTATCACCTCTTTATCACACCTTAGTGTACCACCCCCCTTATCTCACATTTATCATAACTTATTTTACGGGAGAAGTTATCTCTGCTTTATCACCTCTTTATCATGCTTTAGTGCATCCCCCCATGATAAAGGTGAGAGAAATTCTTCATCGAGGAAAAACTCTCCAGTCCTAATGATATTTTGTGGTTCCTCATTTTTCATTTGGAGAGATCTTAGGCTCCGCAAAATAACATAGGGACTAGAGCTTTTATCTCAATGGAGAGCTTATCTCACCTCTATCAGATCTTAATGACTCCCCCTCCCCTTCCCAAATGTACACTCTGCCTAAATTCATGGTTACCTAAAGTTTCCAAGGAACTAAAACATACTTGTAAGATTGCATAATGCACACATACAAAACACCAATATTAGAAATATATAACTCAAGGGGGGAGGTTCACTAAGCGGTGATAAAGAGCCCATACACTGTGATATGAATGGATCTAGGCAGAGCTCGCACACTGTGATATGAATGGATCTAGGCCGAGTCCACACACTGTGATATGAATGAATCTAGGCAGAGCCCACACACTGTGATATGAATGGATCTAGGCAGAGTCCACACACTGTGATATGAATGGATCTAGGCAGAGTCCACACACTGTGATATGAATGAATCTAGGCAGAGCCCACACACTGTGATATGAATGGATATAGGCAGAGTCCACACACTGTGATATGAATGAATCTAGGCAGAGCCCACACACTGTGACATGAATGGATCTAGGCAGAGCCCACACACTGTGATATGAATGAATCTAGGCAGAGTCCACACACTGTGATATGAATGGATCTAGGCAGAGCCCACACACTGTGATATGAATGAATCTAGGCAGAGTCCACACACTGTGATATGAATGGATCTAGGCAGAGCCCACACACTGTGATATGAATGGATCTAGGCATAGTCCACACACTGTGATATGAATGAATCTAGGCAGAGCCCACACACTGTGATATGAATGGATCTAGGCAGAGTCCACACACTATGATATGAATGAATCTAGGCAGGTCCACACACTGATATGAATGAATCTAGGCAGAGTCCACACACTGTGATATGAATGGATCTAGACAGAGTCCACACACTGTGATATGAATGGATCTAGTCCACACACTGTGATATGAATGGATCTAGACAGAGTCCACACACTTTGATATAAATGGATCTAGTCCACACACTGTGATATGAATGGATCTAGACAGAGTCCAAACACTGTGATATGAATTAATCTAAGCACAGTGCACACACTGTGA
Source organism: Rhinophrynus dorsalis (assembly GCA_037306005.1). Classification (NCBI taxonomy): domain Eukaryota; kingdom Metazoa; phylum Chordata; class Amphibia; order Anura; family Rhinophrynidae; genus Rhinophrynus; species Rhinophrynus dorsalis. Next base: position 474,538,843 of record CM074723.1, on the reverse strand, counting down.
TATGAATGAATCTAGGCAGAGCACACACACTGTGATATGAATGAATCTAGGTAGAGTCCACACACAGTGATATGAATGGATCTAGATAGAGTCCAAACACTGTGATATGAATGGATCTAAGCACAGCGCACGCACTGTGATATGAATGAATCTAGGCAGAGCACACTAGTGTGGCATTTCTAGTAGTGCAATGAAAATAAAGTTTTGCCAAAAACTGAGCCAATTAGCATACTGTGCAGCAAATTAGCATACAATTCTAACAACCCATTAAGGTTAATTTCTCAAAAACAATTTATTTTACAGTAAAATGGCTATACAACATGTAGGCAGATTTTACTTCTTAGTAAAACAAACTCAGCTAGTTTTAGGGCAGCAGATCCACTTTCAATTTTTTAATTAATATGTGGTTTTGGCTACCCCTTGGAAGCTAGGACATATCCAACATATTGCTGACAATGCATTGCCGATGTCTCTCATTTCTATGGGGGTGTTAACTCCCGGGGTACAAAGCATCCTTTTTTGGAGGATCAAAAGACTTTATTATACAAAGCAAACTCAGTCACACCGTATGATACCCAGAAACAGAACACCAACAAAGCTTTGCTCCATGAAAAGAAGTGTGTAATAGACTTCATTCACTGCGGTCTTGTTTTACCTGTGTCAGGACCTCATTAGCTACATGGACACTTATGGAAAAGGTAAAATCATAGTGTCAAGGTCAACTTGTAACAAAGCGACACAGAGACGGATGTGACTTGTGAAATGACTGTTGCACTCAGAAGTTAACGGGGTAAGGTAAAACTTAAAGGGATAGTAATACTTTATTATTACTATCCCCCATATTGTAGATATTTGCAAAATAATTTAATAGCCCCCAGGTTCATATCTCAAACCTTTACGGTGTGAGAGATAACTGAAGGCAAAGTTCCCCCTCCCTCCCCCTTCCCTGAAGTCAGCGTTGTACTGACTGCAGGGGAAGTCTGTCGCACGACAGGCTTGTGGCTCTGCAGCAGAGCCGAGATCCCGTTAGTGACAAAGAATTATTTCACTGAAACGGTTTCCTACATGTGTTTGTGTTGTGCTTGGTTTACAAGCACACATAGAAGACCGTTTCATTGAAATAATTTTCTTTTACTAACGCGATCGTGGCTCTGCTGCAGAGCCGCCTGATGAAAGTCAGACGGGATATCCCTGCAGTCAGTACAACGTTCACTTCAGGGAAAGGGGAGGGAACTTTGCCTTTGGTTATCTCTCAAACCATAAAGGTCTGAGAGATGAACCTGGGGGCTATTAAATTATTTTGCAAATATGTACAATATGGGGGGTAGTAATAATAAAGTATTACTATCCCTTTAAAGGGATTGCAACACTTAATATGTAAAAATATAGTTGAGTTTAATTTCCTGAGTACAAAAAGAGTACTCCCATTGCTGTGAAGTCTTTTATTTAAAATGTATTGCAGCTGAAGTATCTCAATGGCCTGAAATTGTGCAGTGGCGCTATTGCTACACCATCCTGTGGACAGTTCTGGTCAATTGACTATAAATCTCCATAGGATGGTGTAGCAACAGCGCCACTCTAACATTTCAGGCCATTGAGATACTGCACCTAAAAATGTTTGAGCTGCAATAACATTTGAAAAAAGCACCCCTCAGCAGTAGGAGTACCCTTCTTGAGTTTAGGAGGATAAACCCTACAATATATATTTTACTATATATTAAGTGTTACTATCCCTTTAAAGATAAAGATACTTTGTAATGACACCTGAGAAAGGTCACCCTGGGGGGAGGGGGTTCATTGAGAAATGACCACCTTATTCAATCTAACATGGCTGACTGGCATGTCATTACATTTGTGTTGTCTCAGCAGTCGCTCGTGTTGTGTCTCATTAGAGGATATGTTAAACCTCCTAATAGTAACCCTACTTAAAGGGATAGTAATACTTAAAATGTAAAAAAAAAATATGTTGTAGGGCTTATCCCCCTAAGTAAAACAAGGGTACTCCCACTGCTAAAAGGTGTTTCATTCAAAAGTTATTAATTTTCAAAGTTGAATTTTTTAGGTGCAATATCACAGTGGCCTGAAATTGTACAGTGGCGCTGTTGCTACACCATCCTATGGAGATTTATGGTCAACTGAGCAGAGCTGTCCATAGGATCGTGTAGCAACAGCGCCACTGTACAATTTCAGGCCACTGTGATATTGCACCTAAAAAATTCAACTTTGAAAATGAATAACTTTTGAATGAAACACCTTTCAGCAGTGGGAGTACTCTTGTTTTACTCAGGGGGATAAACTCTACAACATATTTTTTTTATATTTTAAGTATTACTATCCCTTTAAGTTATTATGCCAAAAAATCCTAATGGCACTTATGAATTTTGTCCATGGGGCTTGTTCGAGAGGTAACATCTTCAATCAACCTCGGATGTCCTGTCTGTGGCGGTGACATGACCATTGCTAGCAGTACTGCAGGACCTCAAACTACGCCCATGGCACATGATCATCTTAACCCTTTAACCCCTTAAGGACCAGCAGAACTTTGCTTAACCCCTTAACGACCAGCCGCACGGGTGCGTTGAAGTCAATAAAGGACCACGGAGAATTTTTTTAACATTTTATCGGATTCCGGACTCCCTGAATGGTGTGCAGCCGCGGGGGAAGCCCAAAATTCCATGACGGTCATAGTACGTCATGGGTCGTTAAGTCAGATCTACCCATGACGTACTATGACCATCAAGGGTCGTTAAGGGGTTAAGGACCGCTTTGATCCAAATGTTGTTTTTCCTGTCTTAGGCTAGGTCTTGAAGAAGTAGTTTTGTTAAAGGGACAGTAATGTCCCATAAAAAAAATGCTTATAGTTCTGTAGAGGTTAAAAAATTAAATTATATACCACAAATCTGCTATGGTTTGAGAGATATTCACATTCAAAGTCCCCCCTCCCTCCACTTCTCCTGATGTCAGCGCTGTGCTGACAGCAGGGGAATCCAGTCTGGGGACCAGCCGGCCGCTCTGCAGCAGAGCAGAAATGGCGTTATTGGAAAAGAATTACTTCATTCTGATGAAGTCGTTCTTTTTAAAAAACGCGATTTCAGCTCTGCTGCAGAGCCTCCTCAAGTCAGTCGACTTGAATCTCCTGACATCAGGAGAAGGGGAGGGAGGGGTTAATTTTGAATGTGAATATCTCTCATACCATAGCGGTTAGAGAGATAGGATTTGTGGCATATAGTTGAATTTTTTAACCTGTACAAAACTATAAGCATTTTTTATGAGACATTACTGTCCCTTTAAAGAGGAACTACCACCCCACACGATCTTTACCTTCACTAAGTCCCCATCTGGTGACTAGCTGCTTAGTAGCGCTAGTCACCAGAATAATTACCTTATTTAATAGATTTCTCCCCTCTTCCATGGGTGACAGGCAGGACGGAGTGCGGATATCTTGTCATTGTGACGTCCACTCGTCTGAACTGTCAGTCCCAGCCGGGTCTAGGAGGCGTTGCTAGGAGCCATTTGGCTCCGGCTGGGACTGACAGCGCAGGCGCACAGACGTCACAATGGCAAGATGTCCGCGCTCCGTCCTGCCTGTCACCCATGGAAGAGAGGAGAAATCTATTAAATAAGGTAATTATTCTAGCGATTAGCGCTACTAAGCAGCTAGTCGCCAGATGGGGACTTAGTGAAGGTAAAGATTGTGTCGGATGATAGTTCCCCTTTAACCGTGAAATGTCAATGTAATTTGCTTGCCTGTACATTGATTTTATTAATTTTTATTTTGGGATTTCCCAGTGTTAATATTTTATTAATTTATTTATAGCAGTTTTTTATCTTCAGTTTTGTGATATTATTGAACCGGAGTGTCTTCTATACCACAGAACCTGAGCAGGGACAGGTTTAAAGGGATAGTAATACTTTGTTTTCTCTTTATTTTATTTTGTAGGCATTAAAAATACATGAAGAACGATATAAGTCTTATCTCTCAAACCTTTATGGTTTGAGAGATATTCACAAGCAAAGTTTCCCCTCCCGTCCCTTTTACCTAGTGTAAACCATCTCTTCTCAGATGTGGAATGCAGTCCATAGACCAGACAGATAACAGAAGGCGACGATCTTCTTCCTATGAGAACAATGAAAGCCCTGCCCCCCCTTGACAAGTTTTTCAGCTTTTTCCCTTATCTTAATTGAAGATTGTCCCTCTCTGCAGTCTACCTGGGCACCTCCCTTCTGATCTGGCTGAGCAGTGTTACATCAGTAAAAGGGGCTGGAGGGGGATATTTTGTCATTGAATTACTCTTGGACTACAACTCTGACAGAATTGAAATAACACTCTCCAAAGTCCAAATACTATGATGATTAATTAGAGCTGCTTTTATTATGAAACATTACTATCCCTTTAAAGTTCCCTGCAGGCCCGATTTGTTGTGATTGGACATAGGTTCATTTACAACAACCAGTTTTGTGAGTATAATATCCATTATTCGCTGAAAGTGTCAATATTACTAATAGGCACTATTATACTGTTTGAGGGACAGTTTCAGAATTCCATTTGGTGTACATTTCAGTGAGCATATAAGTGTAACACTGAACACTGTCATTGTGAGTGATATTTCAATACTGGTGATGGGTGGGTATGTATCCAGCTCAAAATGTCATTACATTTATGTTATGTCTATTGTAAGGGGCTGAGCACACTGTGTGGTGCCATATAAATAAAGGTATACATACATACATACATCAGGAGCGCCTTCTTTCTTGTTCTATTTTCTACAATAATTAGGATCATGCACGCTGTGTGCTTCAGTTTGAAAAACACTGCAAGCAACTGTCATGGACGCCTCCATGGAGGTGACATCCAGCACTGATTGAAGATGTTACCTCTTGAACCAAGGCACGTAGACAAGTTTATATGGGCGATTAGATTTTTTTGGCCACAGCAAGATAAGTGAGGGGTTATTATTAGGTGCTATTTCTCCTTTAAGCAAGCCATTGTGTCAGTACATATCTTATTTGTGGAGCCTAAAGCATGTGTCCTTTTGTCTTGTATCTCTCTGACAGTCAAAGAGTTCTCCTTTGGAATGTCGATTGCACTGCAGATACACATAGCATTAAGGTTGACCCCACAGGAAAATTACAGAGCTGTCTGGGAAACGATGGGTGTGACATCTCTGGACACTTAACAACTGATTCAGCCATGGAATATGTCCCCTAGATAGGGCAGGAATGGGCAATTATTTTGGTTCAAGGATCATATTGTTGTTGTTTTTTTAAAGGCTTTAATTGCATTGCACCTCCAAACAAAACAATGTGTATTAAATGTGTTAAAAAATGATGCACATACATGCAACTCCTGTCTAATACTCTCCTATTAATACCCTTCTTGACTAGTAATACACTTGAGATAAAGAGGGAGAGATGTGGGTTGTGAGTAAAAATTGCAGTGTTACTTGATTGTCTGATCACACACACTATGAATCGGTAATTCCACTTTGGCACAGAGAATCGGTTCCTTCTCTCTCAGCTCTGGAAGAGTGATACATTGTATCAGACTTACTCTTAGTGATAAGATGAATCATTCTTTGTTCTCAGAGAAAGCCAGATATATTTTTCTGTATAGTAGAACTGCTGTTTGTGTACAGTTAGACACACCTGAGGGCCAGGGTAAAATCGCCCCATGGGTCATACTTTTCCCATCTCTGAGACAGAGAATGGTCAGACTTTATGAAGCAACTTGTTTTATCTGCTGTTAAAGTGGAAAGTGAGACAATTTATATGCACTGATGATGACACATCTTAAAAATTTACTTGGTGAAATGTACAGATCCTCCAGATGAGCTTATTTCCTGCACTAGGGTAAAGGCCTAAAAATCACTCACCTTCATGTTGGGGTATGTACTAGAGCAGGGGTTCCCAACAGTTATACTGTGATCTATCAGTAAATCACAGAGGGGTTATTGGTAGACAATGACTATTCATGCTTAGAAGTGTTTGCACTGGGTTCCTCTAGCATTCATTTGGTTAAAATCCACATTGAAAAACATGGGAAATTTGGAAAATCTTAATTGTTCCCTACGATACAGTTAGCAAGACCAGTTTTTAGGTGAGTGCTAAGAGTCTAGTGCATCCATCCCACTGAATTTGCCCTAAGCCCTAGTTACCATGCCTGCCCTTCATCACAAATGATTGAGGGAGCTGCCAGGCTGGCTGTGTAGGCCTGCCAATCAGCCTGACTTCATCATGTCATAACTACATCACAGTGGGATACTGTTTCCTCTCTGCATCAGGCACTCAAAGGATTAACCCCTTGAGTGCCAGAGGGGTATGAAACGCATTCCAATGAATGATAGAGAGGACTTTAACACATTGCAAAGTAATGCATTACATTGATCTCCCCATCACTCAAGAGGTTAATTGTTATTTGTTCTCTTTGGCCGGCTGCTGAGCATTGCCCAGTAGGAGCAGCCCCTGCTCTCCAAACAACCGCGCCATAGGGACTCCCCAATTTCCTATGGATTTAAATGGGGCATTGAATCTCAATGTGTTGGACAGTTCTGTAGCATCTAAGGGGTTAAAATTACTTAAATCAATAGGAGCTTTTATTTGTTCTTTAACCCCTTAAGGACCAGCAATATACATATACGTCATGGGAAAACTCACGTTAAAGACCCATGAAGTATATGAGGTGTAACTAGAAGCTACCGGACACTGGTGCAAAAATTGCCATGCCCCCCCCCCGATCACATTGCCCCCATTGGCCACCTCCACATTGCCCCCCCCCCATTGACCACCACCACATTGCCCCCCATTGGCCACCTCCACATTGCCCCCAGTGCCCATCTCCACATTGTCCCCAATGTTCGCCTCCACAATACCCCTCTTGACCCCCTCCACAGTGCCCCATTGACCCCCAGTGTCCATCTCCTACCCCCCTGGTGGTCCAGCGGCGTGGCAGGAGAGGTCTGTGCCTCCTTCTGCACAGACCTCTATATACAGCTGGAGCTCCCACGAGGTCTTCTCTTTAGTAATTCAGAGCGCTGGGAGATGATGTAATCTCCCAGCGCTCTGCATTACTAGATGATGTAATCCCCCAGCGCTCTGCATTACTAGATGATGTAATCTCCCAGCGCTCTGCATTACTAGATGATGTAATCCCCCAGCGCTCTGCATTACTAGATGATGTAATCTCTCAGCGCTCTGCATTACTAGATGATGTAATCTCTCAGCGCTCTGCATTACTAGATGATGTAATCTCCCAGCGCTCTGCATTACTAGATGATGTAATCTCCCAGCGCTCTGCATTACTAGATGATGTAATCTCCCAGCGCTCTGCATTACTAGATGATGTAATCTCCCAGCGCTCTGCATTACTAGATGATGTAATCTCCCAGCGCTCTGCATTACTAGATGATGTAATCTCCCAGCGCTCTGCATTACTAGATGATGTAATCACCCAGCGCTCTGCATTACTAGATGATGTAATCTCCCAGCGCTCTGCATTACTAGATGATGTAATCTCCCAGCGCTCTGCATTACTAGATGATGTAATCTCCCAGCGCTCTGCATTACTAGATGATATAATTCCCCCAGCGCTCTGCATTACTAATGTAATCTCCCAGCGCTCTGCAGTACTAGATGATGTAATCTCCCAGTGCTCTGCATTACTAGATAATGTAATCTCCCAGTGCTCTGCGTTACTAGATGATGTAATCTCTCAGCGCTCTGCGTTACTAGATGATGTAATCTCCCAGCGCTCTGCATTACTAGATGATGTAATCTCCCAGCGCTCTGCATTACTAGATGATGTAATCTCTCAGCGCTCTGCATTACTAGATGATGTAATCTCCCAGCGCTCTGCATTACTAGATGATGTAATCTCCCAGCGCTCTGCATTACTAGATGATGTAATCTCCCAGCGCTCTGCATTACTAGATGATATAATTCCCCCAGCGCTCTGCATTACTAGATAATGTAATCTCCCAGCGCTCTGCAGTACTAGATGATGTAATCTCCCAGTGCTCTGCATTACTAGATAATGTAATCTCCCAGTGCTCTGCGTTACTAGATGATGTAATCTCTCAGCGCTCTGCGTTACTAGATGATGTAATCTCCCAGCGCTCTGCATTACTAGATGATGTAATCTCCCAGCGCTCTGCATTACTAGATGATGTAATCTCTCAGCGCTCTGCATTACTAGATGATGTAATCTCCCAGTGCTCTGCATTACTAGATGATATAATTCCCCCAGCGCTCTGCATTACTAGATAATGTAATCTCCCAGCGCTCTGCAGTACTAGATGATGTAGTCTCCCAGTGCTCTGCATTACTAGATGATGTAATCTCCCAGCGCTCTGCATTACTAGATGATATAATTCCCCCAGCGCTCTGCATTACTAGATAATGTAATCTCCCAGCGCTCTGCAGTACTAGATGATGTAATCTCCCAGCGCTCTGCATTACTAGATGATGTAATCCCCCAGCGCTCTGCATTACTAGATGATGTAATCTCTCAGCGCTCTGCATTACTAGATGATGTAATCTCCCAGTGCTCTGTATTACTAGATGATATAATTCCCCCAGCGCTCTGCATTACTAGATAATGTAATCTCCCAGTGCTCTGCGTTACTAGATGATGTAATCTCTCAGCGCTCTGCATTACTAGATGATGTAATCTCCCAGCGCTCTGCATTACTAGATGATATAATCCCCCAGCGCTCTGCATTACTAGATGATGTAGTCTCCCAGCGCTCTGCAGTACTAGATGATGTAATCTCCCAGCGCTCTGCATTACTAGATGATATAATCCCCCAGCGCTCTGCATTACTAGATAATGTAGTCTCCCAGCGCTCTGCAGTACTAGATGATGTAATCTCCCAGTGCTCTGCATTACTAGATGATGTAATCCCCCAGCGCTCTGCATTACTAGATGATGTAATCTCTCAGCGCTCTGCATTACTAGATGATGTAATCTCCCAGTGCTCTGCGTTACTAGATGATGTAATCTCCCAGCGCTCTGCAGTACTAGATGATGTAATCTCCCAGCGCTCTGCATTACTAGATGATGTAATCCCCCAGCGCTCTGCATTACTAGATGATGTAATCTCCCAGCACTCTGCATTACTAGATGATGTAATCTCCCAGCGCTCTGCATTACTAGATGATGTCATATCCCAGCGCTCTGCATTACTAGATGATGTAATCTCCCTGCGCTCTGCAGTACTAGATGATGTAATCTCCCAGCGCTCTGCAGTACTAGATGATGTAATCACCCAGCGCTCTGCATTACTAGATGATGTAATCTCCCAGCGCTCTGCATTACTAGATAATGTAATCTCCCAGCGCTCTGCATTACTAGTGTGCCGGAGAGAGAGATGTGGAACAGCTGCTGATAGAAGTCTGTGCCGAAGAAGGCACAGACCTCAGCTTGTTGCAGGTGTCAATTGGGTACCTCTGGTTCCAGTTCCTGAAAAAAAGTGCCCAGTGATCCTTAAGTGCTGGTCGTGTGGCCTTGAGGCTGGTCCTTAAGGGGTTAAGATGGAACTGGTTTGTCCCAGACAAAATAGTAGAGTGACTTTTGTGTTTGGGGGGGCTAGTATTAATAACATGTTATTTAGGATTGCTGTTTTCACAATAGAATATTGCCTTGGCTGTTTTGGGAGAGTCTAAGCCTCCTCTGGCTTTCATTATTCTCCTCCTGCAGTTCCAGAATTGTTCCACGATTGGCTTAATGCATATGGCCCATTGCCTTGTGCTTTCAGCCAAAAGGATCTAACAAGCAAAGCATTATTATCTGGATTTACAATACAAAGACAATCTCCAGAAACACAACACTCTCATCTTCCTTGTATGTGAAATTTAAGAAAGACCATAAAGTTCAGGAAAGGGTTCCATGACTGCAGGGGACACGTAACTTATGATAAAAGGTGCTTTTGTAGGAAACTGCATGGTGATTGGCTAATGCATTTAGAAGGAGGGGTTTAAAGGGATAGTAATGTTTCATAATAAAAGCAGATCTAATTAATCATCATAGTGTTTGGACTTTGGAGAGTGTTATTTCAGTTCTGTCAGAGTTGTAGTTCAAGAGTAATTCAATGACAAAGTATCCCCCTCCCGCCCCTTTTACTGATGTAACACTGCTCAGCCAGAGCAGAAGGGAGGTGCCCAGGTAGACTGCAGAGAGGGACAATCTTCAATTAAGATACGGGAAAAACCTGAAAAACTTGTCAAGTGGGGCAGGGCTTTCATTGTTCTCATAGGAAGAAGATTGTCCCCTGCTGTTATCTGTCTGGTCTATGGACTGCATTCCACATCTGAGAAGAGATGACTTACACTAGGTAAAAGGGGCGGGAGAGGAAACTTTGCTTGTGAATATCTCTCAAACCATAAAGGTTTGAGAGATAAGACTTATATCGTTCTTCATGTTTTTTTAATGCCTACAAAATAAAATAAAGATAAAACAAAGTATTACTATCCCTTTAAGGGTACACTGCAGGTCTGTAGTTACGTCAAGCAGACATGTTTAGATTGAGAGTATGACCTAAAAATGCAGAGGGCTCATCACCATTTAAATATCCTGTATTCTTAGCTAACATTTACAAAACAAAAAACAATTGGATGTAGTAACCCATTAATCTGTCATGGACATTTTCGTCCCTTAAATGTTTAGACAGATATGACTGAGTGACTATGTAGGGACAGTCTGTGATGATTGCTCAGTTAAACAGTAACATAGATGATGAGGCTGAAAAAAAGGGGTTCGTCTATCAAGTCCTGTGTCGTCAAGTTTGTCGGAGGCTGTGGCTGCGGCTGTGGGGAGTAGCTCAGAACCAGCAGATAAGCCTTAGAGCTTCCGAGAATGTGGAAATGCGTACCCTGAAGGGTATAGATATTGGGCAATTGTAGCGAACTTTAATCATCTGAAAAGGGCCTTAGACAAGTTTATTTTGTTTTATAGAAAATTAAAATCTGCCTAACTCATGTCAAAGCCATGGTTCTATAGAATAAACAGTTTTTGAGAAATTATGTTACGTTTTCTTTTTCTTTAGTGCATTTGGATACCACAAACTGTATGCATTTACTTTGTGTAATTCCAAGGATCTCTTGAACCCGTTTGTGCCTAATGATCCGATAATATATTATATTCTTTTATCCTTCATCTTGCCTAAAGGGGAACTATCACCCCAACTAAAGTCCACCCCACCTAATTAGGCATCTAGCGATAAGCTTAAAGGGATAGTATTACTTCCTTTTATCTTTATTTTGTTTTGGAGGCATTAAAAAAACATGAAGAACGATATAAGTCTTATCTCTCAAACCTTTATGGTTTACAGATATTCACAAGCAAAGTTTCCCCTCCCCCCCTTTTACCTAGTGTAAACCATCTCTTCTCAGATGTGGAATCCAGTCCATAGACCAGACAGATAACAGCAGGGGACAATCTTCTTCCTATGAGAACAATGAAAGCCCTGCCCCCCTTGACAAGTTTTTCAGGTTTTTCCCTTATCTTAATTGAAGATTGTCCCTCTCTGCAGTCCACCTGGGCACCTCCCTTCTGCTCTGGCTGAGCAGTGTTACATCAGTAAAAGGGACGGGAGGGGGATACTTTGTCATTGAATTACTCTTGAACTACAACTCTGACAGAATTGAAATAACACTCTCCAAAGTCCAAATACTATGATGATTAATTAGAGCTGCTTTTATTATGAAACATTACTATCCCTTTAACGATCAAACTGTTACGTAGAATAAAGACAGAGTTAGTCACAAATCCTTCCTCAGCCGACACTGATGGCCAGGCAACATCGCGCACCTGCATTGTCAGTCTCTTCTGGTACCTTAAGGTACCATGCAATGCCTCATAGAGGAGGCCAGGACTTCTGCACTGTTGCCTGATCATCAGTGTCGGCTAAGGTAGGATTTTTGACTAACGCTGTCTTTATTCTACATAACAGCTTGATTGTTAAGCTTCTCGTTAGATGCCTAATTAGGTGGGGTGGACTTTAGTTGGGGTGATAGTTCCCCTTTAATCATTATCTGCTTTATTAACCTCTTCGATGTAGAAAAGTCTTCAACACATTTTGAAGCAAAGCGTTTGAGGCCTCTATAGCATCCAATAAATTAAATTTGCGCTATATTTAGCTTCTGCTTCATCTCTAAAGACACAGCATGCGTACTGAATCAGAAGTTAAATATGGCGCGAACAATGAGGGGAAGGAGACACATAACTGTTGTGGCTTGATGGTGACAAATATCTGCAAGGTATGCTTATGCTGATGCGGGCGCTCAAATGAACAACGCTTAAACCTGCAACATGAGAATCTCACCCTTTTGATACGGGCGAGATTCTCATGTCGCCTTTTTCATCCCGGCACCTTGATTAATGCACCATTTAGTTGCTCACACAATAGTGTGCAACATTTTCAAAGGATACCACAATTTCTCAAGTGGGAGAGATCTTAGTGCATAGACGCCATAAAACAAAATAAGAATCCTTAAGGTTTATTGGCTAATAGGATAATTGACAAATTTGACTCTAGTTGGATTTGACGTGTATTCACTGAACCTAAACTGTGCTAACCAGACAGTTCTCCCATTCCTAGTCACAAAGACGTTTGGCCGCATTCATTGCAAGAATATCCACCAGCAGGTGTGTCAGCGCGGAGAGCTGAACACTTCAATCATTTCCCTTCTTACACAGGTTTAGGGACAGGGTGAAGGGGAGAATAGGTTTTATGTTTTCTTGCTGTCCAGGAAACCCGTTATGGCTGATGTGCTAACTGCAACACAACACATTGATCCCAAACTGTGTTCTGTGGATCCATGGGGTCCCCTGAAGTAGTTAACCCTTTGAGTGCCAGTGGGGTGCTCAAAGGGTTAAAGGGGTTAAATGTAATAATTTTCAATAATAGTTGGAAAAGGAACAATATATTTAATTGGTACTACTTAATAGGAATAATAAAACACCCAAGAATTAATTGGGATTCTAAACATTTAAATAAACCATGCACAAGTATATGAGAGGTCAATACAATGATCTCTCTGGTGAGTTTTTCATTCCAAGGCCTGATCAAATAACCAGGAGACTCACCTAGAGATTAGAGTAAATGAGGTTTCAACTTCGGCAGAGGAAGGGGATTTTTACAAAAAGGTCTGTTAAAGGGATAGTAATGTTTCATGATAAAAGCAGCTCTAATTAATCATCATAGTATTTGGACTTTGGAGAGTGTTATTTCAATTCTGTCAGAGTTGTAGTACAAGAGTAATTCAATGATAAAGTGTCCCCCTCCCGCCCCTTTTACTGATGTAACACTGCTCAGCCAGATCAGAAGGGAGGTGTCCAGGTAGACTGCAGAGGGGGACAATCTTCAGTTATGATAAGGGAAAAACCTGAAAAACTTGTCAAGGGGGGCAGGGCTTTCATTGTTCTCATAGGAAGAAGATTGTCCCCTTCTGTTATCTGTCTGGTCTATGGACTGGATTCCACATCTGAGAGGAGATGGCTTACACTAGGTAAAAGGGGCTACAAAATAAAATAAAGATAAAATGAAGTATTACTATCCCTTTAAATTGTGGAATTCCTTGCCCAATGATGTGGTAATGGCAGATACAATGGATACATTTAAGAGAAGATTAGATACATTTCTTTCAAGTGGAAACATACAGGGTTATACTGTTTATCAGTAGGCAATACAGGAAATTCAGATATAGACATCATACATCAGGATATTTTATATTACTCTAATTTCTATGAGGCAAAGGTTGAACTTGATGGACTTGTGTCTTTTTTCAACCTAACAGACTACATTACTATGTTACTTAATGCTGGCATCTGTAAAAAATTATCTTTTTGTTGACATTTGGCATGGACGACTTTTGCATCTTTAATAATTTTTAGTAGCAGCACCTTGCTACAAAGATTCTGCAACAAAGTGGCTAGTGTAAACTAATCCTCAGGCCTGCTTCACAAGGGCAACTATGTGGTAGCAACTCATTCGAACTACCCCAGAGAAAATAACGATATATATTCTGCACAACAAAGTAACTGAAAAAGGGTCACATGCAAACTCGGCTTTATTATTTTAAGTAGATTCAGATTTTCTACATAAGTTTACGTTAACATTAGCCTTGTGATTGTAATAATGTTGTCTTTCTGAGATATAAATATCTAAAAACATACATAAAAGAAACTACATCCTAATTCGAGAAGAAACATGACATGATCCTGCAACTCCTGAAAAAGTGATCGATAGACAACTGTTAATAAAATACCTGTTTCAGGCAAAACTTTAAAAATATAAAACAAGAATGAAATCAAATGAACAGACAGGAAGAGCAATCTCAATAACACAGGCACATATATATATATCCTATATAATAATTTACTGAGATGTTTGTCACGATGCAGTCATGCTCAGTAGATTCTGCCCACATTCGGGCAATCTCTACTGAGAATGATTGCATCGCGTGAGTGAGGCAACACAAGACTGCATCACGTGGAGCAGTGCGGTAGCGGTCTCTTAACCCTTTGAGCGCCAGTGCGTTGCGTACCCCCTGGCACTCAAAGGGTTAACATTACCCGGATCTTGACACGTTTACATGGTCTTTTACACTAGTATATATATATATAAAGAGAGAGAGAGAGGGAGAGGTGTACACAGCCTAAACTGGAGCAGAAGAGACAGGACACAATAAGAATTCAAGGAAAGAAGAATTTAATCCATTGTGGTTTCTATATCATCAAACGTTTTCTGTCCATGCAATTGCCTTCAGCATGGACCAAAAACATTTGGTGTTATAGAAACCACTATGGATTAAATTCTTCTTTGCTTGAATTCTCACCGTGTGCTGTATCTTCTGCTCCAGTCTAAGCTGCGTACACCTCTGTTCATACCATGTGGGACGTGCACCATTTTATATATATATATATATATATATATATATATATATATATATAATATATACATTTCTATTTTTTATCAACACTAGGCCTTGTTACATGGATACATTTATTGCAATAACAACTTTTACAGAATAAATATCATTGTTTTCTGTGGGATAATTTACATGGCCAGTGTTTGGGCCTAGTTCCCATGGGCAACCTTGTTGCAAGATATTGTAACAACAGAAGGCTGTCATTGAAGCTAATAGTGTCGTTAACCACTTTCCTGCCAAAAAGGTCCATACCTCCCAAATGTCCCTCTTTGAGACCCAAATTCCTCTGTCCCTCTTTACTACCCTGGTGTCCCTGTGTTTAGGAGATCAGACTGTGTGGTGTGTATAGAAGTGTATCACCCTGGTGTCCCTGTGTTTAGGAGATCGGACTGTGTGGTGTGTATATAAGTGTATCACCCTGGTGTCCATGTGTTTAGGAGATCAGACTGTGTGGTGTGTATATCAGTGTATCACCCTGGTGTCCCTATGTTTAGGAGATCAGACTGTGTGGTGTGTATATAAGGGTATCACCCTGGTGTCCCTATGTTTAGGAGATCAGACTGTGTGGTGTGTATATAAGGGTATCACCCTGGTGTCCCTGTGTTTAGGAGATCGGACTGTGTGGTGTGCATATAAGTGTATCACCCTGGTGTCCCTGTGTTTAGGAGATCAGACTGTGTGGTGTGTATATAAGTGTATCACCCTGGTGTCCCTGTGTTTAGGAGATCAGACTGTGTGGTGTGTATAGAAGTGTATCACCCTGGTGTCCCTGTGTTTAGGAGATCAGACTGTGTGGTGTGTATAGAAGTGTATCACCCTGGTGTCCCTGTGTTTAGGAGATCAGACTGTGTGGTGTGTATATAAGTGTATCACCCTGGTGTCCCTGTATTTAGGAGATCAGACTGTGTGGTGTGTATATAAGTGTATCACCCTGGTGTCATTGTGTTTAGGAGATCAGACTGTGTGGTGTGTATATAAGTGTATCACCCTGGTGTCCCTGTGTTTAGGAGATCAGACTGTGTGGTGTGTATATAAGTGTATCACACTGATGGCCCTGTGTTTAGGAGATCAGACTGTGTGGTGTGTATATAAGTTATCACCCTGGTGTCCCTGTGTTTAGGAGATCAGACTGTGTGGTGTGTATAGAAATATATCGCCCTGGTGTCTCTGTGTTTAGGAGATCAGACTGTGTGGTGTGTATATAAGTTATCACCCTGGTGTCCCTGTGTTTAGGAGATCAGACTGTGTGGTGTGTATAGAAATATATCGCCCTGGTGTCTCTGTGTTTAGGAGATCAGGCTGTGTGGTGTATATATAAGTGTATCACCCTGGTGTCCCTGTGTTTAGGAGATCAGACTGCGTGGTGTGTATATATAAGTATATCACCCTGGTGTCCCTGTGTTTAGGAGATCAGACTGTGTGGTGTGTATATAAGTGTATCACCCTGGTGTCCCTGTGTTTAGGAGATCAGACTGTGTGGTGTGTATATAAGTGTATCACCCTGGGGTCCCTGTGTTTAGGAGATCAGACTGTGTGGTGTGTATATAAGTGTATCACCCTGGTGTCCTTGTGTTTAGGAGATCAGACTGTGTGGTGTGTATAGAAGTGTATCACCCTGATGTCCCTGTGTTTAGGAGATCAGACTGTGTGGTGTGTATATAAGTGTATCACCCTGGTGTCCCTGTGTTTAGGAGATCAGACTGTGTGGTGTGTATAGAAGTGTATCACCCTGATGTCCCTGTGTTTAGGAGATCAGACTGTGTGGTGTGTATAGAAGTGTATCACCCTGGTGTCCCTGTGTTTAGGAGATCAGACTGTGTGGTGTGTATATAATTGCATCACCGTGGTGTCCCTGTGTTTAGGAGATCAGACTGTGTGGTGTGTATATAAGTGTTTCACCCTGGTGTCCCTGTGTTTAGGAGATCAGACTGTGTGGTGTGTATATAAGTGTATCACCCTGGTGTCCCTGTGTTTAGGAGATCAGACTGTGTGCTGTGTATATAAGTGTATCACCCTGGGGTCCCTGTGTTTAGGAGATCAGACTGTGTGGTGTGTATATAAGTGTATCACCCTGGTGTCCCTGTGTTTAGGAGATCAGACTGTGTGGTGTGTATAGAAGTGTATCACCCTGATGTCCCTGTGTTTAGGAGATCAGACTGTGTGGTGTGTATATAAGTGTATCACCCTGGTGTCCCTGTGTTTAGGAGATCAGACTGTGTGGTGTGTATATAAGTGTATCACCAGGTGACCCTGTGTTTAGGAGATTAGATTGTGTGGTGTGTATAGAAGTGTATCACCCTGGTGTCCCTGTGTTTAGGAGATTAGACTGTGTGGTGTGTATAGAAGTGTATCACCCTGATGTCCCTGTGTTTAGGAGATTAGACTGTGCGGTGTGTATAGAAGTGTATCACCCTGGTGTCCCTGTGTTTAGGAGATCAGACTGTGCGGTGTGTATATAAGTGTATCACCCTGGTGTCCCTGTGTTTAGGAGATCAGACTGTGTGGTGTGTATAGAAGTGTATCACCCTGATGTCCCTGTGTTTAGGAGATCAGACTGTGTGGTGTGTATATAAGTGTATCACCCTGGTGTCCCTGTGTTTAGGAGATCAGACTGTGTGGTGTGTATATAAGTGTATCACCAGGTGACCCTGTGTTTAGGAGATTAGATTGTGTGGTGTGTATAGAAGTGTATCACCCTGGTGTCCCTGTGTTTAGGAGATCAGACTGTGTGGTGTGTATATAAGTGTATCACCCTGATGTCCCTGTGTTTAGGATATCAGACTGTGTGGTGTGTATATAAGTGTATCACCCTGGTGTGCCTGTGTTTAGGATATCAGACTGTGTGGTGTGTATAGAAGTGTATCACCCTGGTGTCCCTGTGTTTAGGATATCAGACTGTGTGGTGTATATAGAAGTGTATCACCCTGGTGTCCCTGTGTTTAGGAGATCAGATTGTGTGGTGTGTAGAAGTGTATCACCCTGGTGTCACTGTGTTTAGGAGATCAGACTGCGTGGTGTGTATATAAGTGTATCACCGTGGTGTCCCTGTGTTTAGGAGATCAGACTGCGTGGTGTATATATAAGTGTATCACCGTGGTGTCCCTGTGTTTAGGAGATCAGACTGTGTGGTGTGTATATAAGTGTATCACATTGCTCAACAGCAATAAAACTATTAATGTTTGTTTAAACATCAGTATATGTGTATATAAATTAGTCTGTGTAAATAAAACACTTTGATCTTGCTCTAAATCCTGTCAGTAGGTCATGAAATAATCTAAAACTAACTGGTAATGTCTTGCCTACCAGCCACACCCCCATCAACATCACCTAAAACAGGGCTGTCCAAGTGCAGTCCTCAAGGGCCAATTGTGCAGTGAATTTATAAAGAAATGTCTCTATTTGCAACAATTTTGCTACATAATTTTCACCAGAACCTTAACGTCGGGTATATGCTATCCTAAACATTTCAAGAGTTAACATCATAGTAATAACGTCATAGTTATAAAAACACCTTTAATAATCTATAAATCAGCCCTGACGTTACCGCCACTTGCCATGACTTAAAGGGATAGTAATATTTCGTTTTAACTTTATTTTATTTTGTAGGCATTAAAAAAACATGAAGAACGATATAAGTCTTATCCCTCAAACCTTTATGGTTTGAGAGATATTCACAAGCAAAGTTTCCCCTCCCGTCCCTTTTACCTAGTGTAAGTCATCTCTTCTCAGATGTGGAATGCAGTCCATAGACCAGACAGATAACAGAAGGGGACAATCTTCTTCCTATGAGAACAATGAAAGCCCTGCCCCCCTTGACAAGTTTTTCAGGTTTTTCCCTTATCTTAATTGAAGATTGTCCCTCTCTGCAGTCTACCTGGGCACCTCCCTTCTGATCTGGTTGAACAGGGGAGGGATACTTTGTTTGTGAATATCTCTTAAACCATAAAGGTTTGAGGGATAAGACTTATATCATTCTTCATGTTTTTTTAATGCCTATAAAATAAAATAAAGTTAAAACGAAGTATTACTATCCCTTTAAGGACAGTTACTTAAAAAATAATACCATTTTTTTTTATAAATCTCCCTCATAGTTCCCTGGATCAACATCTCATCTGCATTGTAACCAACTGTCATGATTCTCTATATTTTTCAGTTCTAAGAAAGATATCCACTGCTCCAAGGCTTACAGTGTTATATAGATTTAATACTGCTGTCTTTGGCAGACAAAACACAAATAGGATAATTATGTAACCTTAAAACACCACCACAAACAGATTCTGTGGGTAACTAAGCAAAGAAGCAGAATCTCAATACATCTATAAGAATGGCTGGGTGCTTTAAGACTTAAAGGGTATTAGGATGATTGCCATTTGTTGGTTTCTAAGCTAAACACAATATGTACTTTGGCAATGAAATGGAAAGGCTGGGTGTTTTTTTCCTAGATGCTTGCGTGTCAGATCTGGCACTTATTTAATTATGAGTAGCTAGCAGTTAATTGATCAGAATGGAGTGCTGTCATTTTTAAAGGTATAGTAATACTTAACCCCTTAAGAACTGTCCGCGCACGCACGTGGCAGTCGATTAAGGACCACGGGGCATTTTTTTTATTTTTTTAGAATCTGATTCCAGACTATCTTGACAAAGGCCCAAAGTAGGGACACAATTTTGACACAGTATATTGCAAATTTTTCATAATCTGGAAGTCCTGTGAGTGCAGTTCTTAAACAACTAACTGTATATATAAATATATATTTATACATTTTCCTGTGCTACCAATACTATTTATGTTATGCCTCTTTCAAACAGAAGACAACTTTTGCATATAACTTTTGGTATAGTTCTGTCTTTGTGTATCACCTCTCTCCTCCATTATACCACCGAATGCATACCTCCCAAGTGTCCCTCTTAAGGACCTCTTTTTGAACCAAATCCCTCTGTCCCTCTTTCCCACCCTGGTGTCCCTCTTTTTAGCAGATCAGACTGTGTGGTGTGTATATTAGTGTATTAAATTGCTCCACAGCAATAAAACTCATATATATGTTTATACTTCAGTATATGTGTATGTAAATTAGTCTGTGTGATTAAAACAATTTTGGTCTTGTTCTAAATCATTTATTCAGTTATACAAAGAAGTGTCAATAGTTCACAAAATAACCTAAAAATATTCGGTAATGCCCCGCCTACTAGCCACACCCCCAGCTACACCCCCTAAAACACAAGTGTCCCTCTTTGGCCATTTGAAATGTTGGGAGGTATGCAAATGGAATGCAGGGAAAGTGTGTCTGATGATTGGCTCAAGTAAGCTCCAGCAAATATTACTGGATGTCACCCACATTTGCTAGTCATTCATTTGAGGTCCCGATGAGGATCATAATCTCCAGTGCTGTTTGTGTGTTAGGTCTGCTAATGGCCCAATATTCGTCCTTGCATACCTTCCTTCCTACAACCTTATCAAGTTCCTGAGTTGCAGCTTATTGGACTTTGGGGCAACCACATGTGATAGTAGTTGTGTGTGTGAAAGACACCATATCCAACATGTTACTTTTTCACCACAGGTGTCAGGCCCAACACAACATCATCAGTGTGGAAGGGTCCTTATGCTATCCACTAGTGATGTGAATTAGAACTCCCCGAAACTCGGGAGGGGAGACATGTCTGAGCTGGGGGTGGGTGACAAGAAATTAAGTGGGGGTGGGTACAGGAAGTGTAGGAAGAGGATGTCACAGGGGTATACAGTTAGGGTGGCTACTTCCTGACTTGTGGCAGATCAGGGGAAGCGGGAGAAGCAGCAGTTCCCTCCCTCCCTTCATGTCTTGTGTTGGTTGATTGAGGGGGGGTGTTGTGTTCTTATGTGCTGTTTTGTGCTTTTCTTTTGGTTGTTTTGTTGCAGCTTTGTTGGTGCTTTGGGCCCTTGCCAAATGATAGAAGGTCAGTAAAATGGGGGATGTTACATGAAGATGGTAGGCCAGCGGCCTAGGTGTAAGGACACCTGGACTTTGTCGCGGGTTTAGACACCGGCCTCATTGAGCTGCATTGACCAGCTAATGGGGTGCGGTAAGGTGAGACAATTCGGAGTTTTGAGTCTTGGCTCAAAAGGAAGGATAGGCTGGGGTTAACCTGTAAAAATTTGGCTATTGGCAAGGGCTTAAAGTTGTAAGTGAATGTTAAGTTCAAACGGGTAATATGTATTATAAAATAAAGATGCGGCCTGCGTTAAACCCATACTGTGTGTTATGTGTATTTCTTGAACCAATACCCCATGCATAAGACAATGGCGTTTGAGTGTTTAGCGTTGTGAGGTTCCAGCTCTGCTGACACTATAGTGCTCCATCCTGGAGATTTTGGGGATCTACGTCTTCTTTGGTAAACACACGATGGTTTACACTTAAAACTATTCTGTTAAAGGGATAGTAATACTTCGTTTTAACTTTATTTTATTTTGTAGGCATTAAAAAAACATGAAGAACGATATAAGTCTTATCTCTCAAACCTTTATGGTTCGAGAGATATTCACAAGCAAAGTTTCCCCTCCCACCCCTTTTACCTAGTGTAAGCCATCTCTTCTCAGATGTGGAATGCAGTCCATAGACCAGACAGATAACAGAAGGGGACAATCTTCTTCCTGTGAGAACAATGAAAGCCCTGCCCCCCTTGACAAGTTTTTCAGCTTTTTCCCTTATCTTAATTGAAGATTGTCCCTCTCTGCAGTCTACCTGGGCACCTCCCTTCTGATCTGGCTGAACGGGGTGGGGGGGGAGGGATACTTTGCTTGTGAATATCTCTTAAACCATAAAGGTTTGAGAGATAAGACTTATATCGTTCTTCATGTTTTTTTAATGCCAACAAAATAAAATAAAGATAAAACAAAGTATTACTATCCCTTTAAAAAAGGTTTTGGCTGAAACTCACAGCTTCCTTATTTGACTCTATTTGGGTGTAGAATGTCCTGAGGAAATGTAAATCAGGAGTAACATTCAGGCACAAATACAAATACTGTGTCTGTGTCAATGTATGTATTTTTTTGTCTTACATTAATTACTTTGGGTTGGCAGCGCTTCCATACTTGGGAGTTCTCTGGGATTTATCCCGAGACATAGGGTTTGGATGTATAGTCTGGATTTCAGGGTGAAGGGTGAAATCCTCAAGGTGAGATAGTCTAGTGCCACCCTCTCCATGATCTGCACCAATTAACTGCTTCTTTAAACTCTAAATTTGTGCCATTTCTACTTGGAGGCAGAAGGAGAGGTCCCGCTTGTGTTTTGTGTGTTTAAAGGGATAGTAATACTTTATTATTACTATCCCCCATATTGTACATATTTGTAAAATAATGTAATAGCCCCCAAACATTTATGGTTTGAGAGATAACCGAAGGCAAAATCCCCCCCTCCCTCCCCCCACCTTCCCTGAAAGGGATAGTAATATTTCGTTTTAACTTTATTTTATTTTGTAGGCATTAAAAAAACTTGAAGAACGATATAACTCTTATCTCTCAAACCTTTATGGTTTATGAGATATTCACAAGCAAAGTTTCCCCTCCCGCCCCTTTTACCTAGTGTAAGCCATCTCTTCTCAGATGTGGAATGCAGTCCATAGACCAGACAGATAACAGAAGGGGACAATCTTCTTCCTATGAGAACAATGAAAGCCCTGCCCCCTTGACAAGGTTTTCAGCTTTTTCCCTTATCTTAATTGAAGACTGTCCCTCTCCACAGTCTACCTGGGCACCTCCCTTCTGATCTGGCTGAGCAGTGTTACATCAGTAAAAGAGGCGGGAGGGGGATACTTTGTCATTGAATTACTCTTGAACTACAACTCTGACAGAATTGAAATAACATTCTCAAAAGTCCAAATACTATGATGATTAATTAGAGCTGCTTTTATTATGAAACATTACTATCCCTTGAAGTCAGCGTTGTACTGACTGCAGGGGAAGTCTGTCGTACGACAGGCTTGCGGCTCTGCAGCTGAGCCGAGATCCCGTTAGTGACAAAGAATTATTTCACTGAAACAGTCTTCTACATGTGCTTGGTTTGTGCTTGGTTTGCAAGCACATGGAGAAGACCGTTTCATTGAAATAATTTTTTGTCACCAACGCGTATGGTATGGAAAGGGGGAGATTATGTTCTCTTTACACATATTCATTAACTACTTGTGAAGATGTCAGCCCTGCCTTCTTGCACGGGGAAGCGTGGGGGAAGACAGGAGAAAGGTGAATACAGAACGCGGTTAACAGGACTGTATCAGCCCCCCCCCCCACACACACACACACAGTTCTGTCTCCTCTATTCTGCATTCCGTGTTCCCCAACTAAATCTTTTCAGGGGTGTGGCTGACAGCTGCCCATGAGCCCTTTATTAGGATATTATTGGCAGTGTCAATGTGTCACCAGTGTGTCGGCCATTCATTGCTGGTTATGACCAGCTTATTGGACTGTGGTGCATTCGTTCAAAGCGATAGTCACCTGTGTGAGAGGCACCATATTCCTGCATATTATCTGTAACTACTGGTGACATAACCAATGCAGAATGATGTCACCCTTAAAGGGAAAGTGACACTTCAAATTTACTAATCCCCAAAAAAAACAACCTACAAAAAGAAATGAAATGCCCCAAATCACATCTCTCAAACCTTTATGGTTTGAGAGAAAATCCATTTCAAAGTCTCCCCCTCCTTCCCCTTTCCCCAATATCAGCGTCTAGCTGATTGCCGGGAAATCCGATCCTGGGGTCATCCTGTGGCTCTTCAGCAGAGCTGAGATCGCATTAATGCAGAAAAAATCCTTCCAAGCATACATACATGATGATTTCAGTGAATGATTTTTTCTTCATTAATGTGATCTTGGCTCTGCTGCAGAGCCGTGGGATGGTTGTGCGACAGACTATCCCTCCAGTCAGCTAGAACGCTGATCTCAGGGAAAGGGGAAGGAGGGGGAGACTTTGAAATTGATTTTCTCTCAAACCATAAAGGTTTGATAGATGTGATCTGGGGCATTTAATTTCTTTTTGTAGGTTGTACAAGTTGGGGATTAGTAAATTTGAATTGTTACTATCCCTTTAAGCAGATGCAGCGAGGGACAATCTTCATTCAGTAAGTATAAGGAAAACACAGCCCCCTCTTGATGAAGGAGATCAGAATTTTCCTTTTGCTTACTGAAGATTGTCCCTCGCCTCTCTCCATCCAGACCAGACTGGCTCAGAACTATAAGCTAACTCTTAAACTACAAACATGTTAGTGGTGAAATATAGCACTATGTATTTAAAAAACATATAAAGTAGACTCGAACCTCAAGTTTAATTCAGGGATTATTATCCCTTGAAAGTTATATCAATCAGTTTCATTTTAGGTGATAGCATGCCTTTATTCCTATGAGTGGCGCCAGAGGGGGTACTCTTTTCAATGCGTTGCGTACCCCTCTGGCACTCAAAGGGTTAATAGCAGCTTTCTGAACACATTGGGGGATTTCTATTCCTCCCAAGTGTCCCTCTTTAGGAGGGACATTCCCTCTTTTAGATCCAAATCCCTCTGTCCCTCTTTCCCACCCTGATGTCCCTCTTTTTAGGAAATCAGACTGTGTGGTGTGTGTGTATAAGTGTATCACCCTGGTGTCCCTGTGTTTAGGAGATCAGACTGTGAGGTGTGTATAAGTGTATCACCCTAGTGTCCCTGTGTGTAGGAGATCAGACTGTGAGGTGTGTATAAGTGTATCACCCTGGTGTCCCTGTGTGTAGGAGATCAGACTGTGTGGTGTGTGTGTATAAGTGTATCACCCTGGTGTCCCTGTGTTTAGGAGATCAGACTGTGAGGTGTGTATAAGTGTATCACCCTGGTGTCCCTGTGTGTAGGAGATCAGACTGTGTGGTGTATATATAAGTGTATCACCCTGGTGTCCCTGTGTTTAGGAGATCAGACTGTGTGGTGTGTATATAAGTGTATCATCCTGGTGTCCCTGTGTTTAGGAGATCAGACTGTGTGGTGTGTATATAACTGTATCACCCTGGTGTCCCTGTGTTTAGGAGATCAGACTGTGAGGTGTGTATAAGTGTATCACCCTAGTGTCCCTGTGTGTAGGAGATCAGACTGTGAGGTGTGTATAAGTGTATCACCCTGGTGTCCCTGTGTGTAGGAGATCAGACTGTGTGGTGTGTGTGTATAAGTGTATCACCCTGGTGTCCCTGTGTTTAGGAGATCAGACTGTGAGGTGTGTATAAGTGTATCACCCTGGTGTCCCTGTGTGTAGGAGATCAGACTGTGTGGTGTATATATAAGTGTATCACCCTGGTGTCCCTGTGTTTAGGAGATCAGACTGTGTGGTGTGTATATAAGTGTATCATCCTGGTGTCCCTGTGTTTAGGAGATCAGACTGTGTGGTGTGTATATAACTGTATCATCCTGGTGTCCCTGTGTTTAGGAGATCAGACTGTGTGGTGTGTATATAAGTGTATCACCCTGGTGTCCCTGTGTTTAGGAGATCAGACTGTGTGGTGTATATAAGTGTATCACCCTGGTGTCCCTGTGTTTAGGATATCAGACTGTGTGGTGTGTATATAAGTGTATTATCCTGGTGTCCCTGTGTTTAGGAGATCAGACTGTGTGGTGTGTATATAAGTGTATCACCATGGTGTCCCTGTGTTTAGGAGATCAGACTGTGTGGTGTGTATAGAAGTGTATCACCCTGGTGTCCCTGTGTTTAGGAGATCAGACTGTGTGGTGTGTATATAAGTGTATCACCCTGGTGTCCCTTTGTTTAGGAGATCAGACTGTGTGGTGTGTATAGAAGTGTATCACCCTGGTGTCCCTGTGTTTAGGAGATCAGACTGTGTGATGTGTATATAAGTGTATCACCCTGGTGTCCCTGTGTTTAGGAGATCAGACTGTGTGGTGTGTATATAAGTGTATCACCCTGGTGTCCCTCATTTTAGGATATCAGACTATGTGATGTGTATATAAGTGTATCACCCTGGTGTCCCTGTGTTTAGGAGATCAGACTGTGTGATGTGTATATAAGTGTATCACCCTGGTGTCCTTGTGTTTAGGAGATCAGACTGTGTGGTGTGTATATAAGTGTATCACCCTGTTGTCCCTCATTTTAGGATATCAGACTATGTGATGTGTATATAAGTGTATCACCCTGGTGTCCCTCATTTTAGGATATCAGACTATGTGATGTGTATATAAGTGTATCACCCTGGTGTCCCTGTATTTAGGAGATCAGACTGTGTGGTGTGTATATAAGTGTATCACCCTGGTGTCCCTGTGTTTAGGAGATCAGACTGTGTGATGTGTATATAAGTCTATCACATTGCTCTACAGCAATAAAACTCACATTATTGTTTGTGTAAACGTCAGTATATGTGTTTATAAATTAGTCTGTGTAAATAAAATACTTTGGTCTTGTTATAAGTCATTTATTAGGTTATACAAGAAGGTCTCAATAGGTCATGAAATAGCCTAAAAATTCTCTTTAATGCCCAGCCCACCAGCCACACCCCCTAAAACACAAGTGTCCCTCTTTGGCAGTTTGCGATGTTAGGAGGTATGGATTTCTATACCGTCCAAACGGTTAAACAAATTAAAAAAAAAACAGAATGAAAGAGTCTAGGAGGGAGGAACAGTGCACAGCCAACTCTTGCAAACAGCTGGGAGCTACTTTTTAGGTCGGGTCAGACCGGTCTGCAGAGACACGGCAATTTCTCCAATTATACAGCATGCTGCGGCCTGTAAAACTGAAAATCAATTTGTTATGTTTTTTTTTTTTTCTTTTTTTTACTGCGAGAGCTCCATGTTGCAAGTTCACAACACTTTCTAATGACTACAACCCTAACCCTAACCTCACCAGAACGCCAGCATGTGCTCTGTAGGTCTCTGTTTGCTCACTTAAAGGGATAGTAATACTTAAAATGTAAAAAAATAAATATGTTGTCCCGGGACCAGAGCTGTCCATAGGATGATGTAGCAACAGCGCCACTGTACAATTTCAGGCCACTGTGATACTGAACCTAAAAATTCAACTTTGAGCTGTAATAACTTTTGAATAAAACACCTGTCAGCAGTGGGAGTATCTTTGTTTTACTCAGGGGGATAAAACCTACAACATATTTTTTTCACATTTTAAGTATTACTATCCCTTTAAACCCTTTGAGCGGCAGAGGGGTATGCAACGCATTGCAAAGCAATGCGTTGCATACCCCTGTGGCACTCAAAGGGTTAAATTGTAAGCTCTAATTTTTGTTTACTTCATAATGCCTCTGTCAGCTGCTTGTTTATGCTTGCTATTGACATGTCCTATATCTGTACAACTCAATTACCCAATAAAGCTTTGGAAATTGAAAAAAAAAATTATAAGCTCCCACTGTTTCACACTGTAACTCCCAAGTGTCCCTCTTTAGGAGATATTAGGGGTCCATACCTCCCAAATGTCCCTCTTTAGGAGATATTAGGGGTCCATACCTCCCAAATGTCCCTCTTTAGGAGATATTAGGGACCCATAACTCCCAAGTGTTCCTCTTTAGGAGATATTAGGGATCCATACCTCCCAAGTGTCCTTCTTTAGGAGGGACAATCCCTCTTTTAGACCTAAATCCTTCTGTCCCTCATTCCCTCCCTGATGTCCCCCTTTTTAGGAAATCAGGCTGTGTGGTGTATTTATAAATGTATCACATTGTTCTAAAACTCACATTATTAATTGTTTAAACATCAGTATTTGTGTTTATAAATCAGTCTGTGTAAATAAAATACTTTGGTCTTGTTATAAGTCATTTCTTAGGTTACACAAGGAGGTGTCAATAGGTTGTGAAATAGCCTAAAAATTCTTGGTAATACCATGCCCGCCAGTCACTCCCCCAGCAACACCCCCTAAAACACGTGTCCCTCTTTGGAAATTTGAAATGTTGGGAGGCATGCATAAGTCATTTATTAGGTTACACAAGGAGGTATCAATAGGTCATGAAATAGCCCAAAAAAATCTCAGTAATGCCCCGCCCACCAGCCACGCCCATGGTAACACCCCCTAAAACAAAAATGTCCCTTTGTGGCAATTTGAAAAGTTGGTAGGTATGAATCTAAATATATTTTGCTGTGCTACAACATATTATTTTGTACTTTGCACAGATATAGCTGTAAAACTGTTCGTTCCATAGTGGAACTTAAGATATATGATAATGTTTGTGCTGTTTTACTGCAGACTGGGGGAAGCCATTGTTCTTTTGCATACATCACGTCCTGGTCTGGAGACTGTACGGTTCTGTACTGTGTAAGACACAGCAGGAAGCAAAGCAAACAAATACTTTTTTTAATCTTACATTTTATCTAGGAATGGAAGCTCACATGTTTTATCCGTGCACGTTGTAACATTCTCTCTCATATTACAGTTAGTAGCGTTTTTACATTTATTTTCCTTTAAGTGAAAATTTTACATGTTAAGATCTGTTTTCCTGCATTTTCCTGTTTCATATTAAGAGCAACTAAACATTACTGTGCATTTAACCCTTGAGCACCAAAGAGGTTTACAACAGCAGCTCACTTGAAGATTTTTTTTTTCATTATTAGAATTATTATTTTTTAACCCCTTAATGACCAACGGGCCGGGGAAGTGACCTTCCCTTAAAAGGACAGTAATGTCCCAAAAAAATGTTTTACAGTTATGTAGAGCTTAAAATATTAATCAAATTGCTCCAAACCCTATCTCTCAAACCATTATGGAGTGATTTGATTAATATTTTAAGCTCTACATAACCGTAAAAAAATGTTTTGGGACATCACTGTCCCTTTAAAGGGATAGTTATACTTCAGTATTACAAATCCCTATATTAAAGCCCTAGTAAAAAAATACGTATTGCCCCCAGTGTCATCTCTCAAACCTTTATGGTTTGAGAGATGAACACTTCTAAAGTTGCCCTCTCCCTTCCCTGTAGTCATCATTCTAGCTGACTCAGGGAAATCCAGTCAGAGATCATCAGGCGGCTCTGCAGCAGAGCTGCGATCTCGTTAACTAAAAAAAAAACTTTCACTAAAACGGTCTTCTATGTGTGCTTGCAAACCAAGCACGCGTACAAGACCATTTCAGTGAAAGTTTTTTTTTTTTAGTTAACGTGATCAGGTTGTGCTGGAGAGCCGCCTGAAAGTCGTACAACTCTCTTCCCTGCAGTCAGCTAAAATGCTGACTACGGGGAAGGGGGAGAGAGAGGGCAACTTTAGAAGTGTTCATCTCTCAAACCATAAAGGTTTGAGAGATGACACTGGGGGTAATACATTGTTTTTTTACTAGGGTTTTAATATAGGGATTTGTAATACTGAAGTATTACTATCCCTTTAAGGACTTCTTTGATCATTGTCAGCAAGCCAACACGTGTGACTGATCACATGTATCGGTGCGCTGAAGGGGGGCTGAGAGAGACCGCTTCAGGCTTGGAGCAGTCAATTTCAGATCCCGTTTGTGCTTATAGTGCTCTTGCAGGAGCGTTGTAAGCACAAAGTACGTGACATGCCAGGACCGTCGCTGGACCTTAATCCCTTAAGGACTGACCATGCACCACGGTCGGCACTTAAGGACCACTGACTTTTTTTTTTCTTGGATCCAATTCAGGGCTCCCGAGCAGCATGCCAAGACCGTCATGGGTTCTTATAGCAAGTTTACCCATGACGGTCCTGGCGCGTCATGGGTGCTTAAGGGGTTAAGTGGAAAAAAACAGTGACAGTCCTGGCACGTCACCATTCTTTAACCCTTTGAGTGCCAGAGGGGTGCACAACGCATCGCAAAGCATCTCTCTGCAGCGAGATTTCCCTGATTTTACTAAATAAGAAAGACCCTACAACAGCGGTTCTCAACCCTTAGGGGGTCGAATGACTATTTGCCAGGGGTCGCCTAAACTCATCAGATATTTATATTTCGATTCATAACAGTAGCAAAATTACAGCGATGAAGGAGCAATGAAAATAATGTTACTGTTAGGGGTCGCCACAACTTGGGACATTTTATCAAAGGGTCGCGACACTCGAAAGGTTGAGAACCGCTGCCCTACAACATACATATTTTTTTTTTCATAACAATAGTTTACTGCTGCTTTAAAGGCCCCCCTCCTATCCACTTACTGGTCATTCACTTCCATTCAAACATACTAAATCACTGGTATCTCTTTCTTTGTTTTCATTTTCAGCAGTTGAAGGGATCAGTCTGACCCCTTGAGATAAACTTACACTTGAAATGTTTGTGTTGTGGGTGTCAACAAATGAATGAAATGTGAGAACGCTTCACTCTCCTATCGCCTGCCTGTAGCAATGATCTGGTCTTTTGTTTGTGGAATATTGAGGATGATTTACTAGGGAGAACTAGAGTCTTTACTGCTCAAACTAAATATATTGTGGTAACTATAGAAATTGCCATTGATTTACATGGGGCAATTAACCCTTTCAATGATAGCGTTCAAGCAGTTTAACCAGAGGTCCCAAGTGTCCCTCTTTGAGACCCAAATCCCGCTGTCCCTCTTTCCCACCCTGGTATCTCTGTGTTTAGGAGATCAGACTGTGTGGTGTGTATATAAGTGTATCACCCTGATGTCCCTGTGTTTAGGAGATCAGATTGTGTGGTGTGTATATAAGTGTATCACCCTAGTGTCCCTGTGTTTAGGAGATCAGACTGTGTGGTGTGTATATAAGTGTATCACCCTGGTGTCCCTGTGTTTAGGAGATCAGACTGTGTGGTGTGTATTTAAGTGTATCACCCTGGTGTCCCTGCGTTTAGGAGATCAGACTGTGTGGTGTGTACATAAGTGTATCACCCTGGTGTTTCTGTGTTTAGGAGATCAGACTGTGTGGTGTGTATATAAGTGTATCACCCTGGTGTCCCTGTGTTTAGGAGATCAGACTGTGTGGTGTGTATAGAAGTGTATCACCCTGGTGTCCCTGTGTTTAGGAGATTAGACTGTGTGGTGTGTATATAAGTGTATCACCCTGATGTCCCTGTGTTTAGGAGATCAGACTGTGTGGTGTGTATATAAGTGTATCACCCTGGTGCGTTAAGGGGTTAATGTTTGTGTAGATTTCAGTATATGGGTTCATTTATTCAGGTACACGAAGAGGAGTCAATAGGTCATGAAATAACCTAAAAATGATTGTTAATGCCCTGCCCACCAGCAACGCCCCCAGAAACACCACCTAAAACAAATATGTCCCTCTTCGGCTGTTTAAAATGTTGGGAAGCTATGTTTTAACCCTTTGAGTGCTAGAAAGGTAACCAACATATTGGGGGGGGGGGTTCACTAAGGTGTGATAAAGAGGTGATAAAGTAGAGATGACTTCTCCAGTGATATCACTTCTCCAGTTCCTATGTTATTCTATACATCATATGAACTAAGATCTCCAAAGTAGGAGAGATCTTAGTGCATTGGATCTGTACAATAACATAGGAATTGGAGAAGTGATATCACTGGAGAAGTTACTGCTACTTTATCACCTCTTTATGATGCCTTACTGCACTGGTTCTCAACCAGTGTGCCAGGGTACTTTGTTGTGCCATGGAAACCAGCTCAGGTTGCCCCACATTTTCAAAGAAGAGTTTAACAAAAACATTTAAGCTGAGTTTCTAATGTATTTTATAATGTGCTCTTTCTTGTCATTCTGAGACCTAAGAATATGATTTTCCCCTTCTTTAAGTGCTTTAGAAATGGCCTATGAAATGCTTGGGGTGTCCTGAAAATTCTGGATTGCCTGTTAGGGGTGATTTGAGAGAAAGAAAGGTTGAGAATCACTGCCTTAGTGCATGAATTTTATAGAATAACATAGGAAAAAGGTATCTTCACTTTTTTACCTCTTTATCACACTTTAATGCATAACTTCCCAAGGTGAGTTGTGCACTAAGGAGTGATAAAGAGGTGATAAAGGGGAGATAACTTCTGCAGTTATATCACTTCTCCAGTTCCTATGCTATTTTATGGAGTCTATGCACTAAGACCTCTCACACTGTAGACATCTTAATGCATTGGCTCCACAGAATAAC
Source organism: Rhinophrynus dorsalis (assembly GCA_037306005.1). NCBI lineage: Eukaryota > Metazoa > Chordata > Amphibia > Anura > Rhinophrynidae > Rhinophrynus > Rhinophrynus dorsalis. The sequence goes on along the minus strand of CM074723.1, from coordinate 474,506,928 downwards.
ATAGGAACAAGAGAGTTTATCACACTGGAGAAGTCAACTCATTACATACCACTCAAATATCCCTCTTTAGAAGATATTCCTCTCAAGTGTCCATCTTAAGGAGATATTAGGGGTTCATACCTCCCAAGTGTCCCTCTTTAGGAGATATCAGGGGTCCATACCTCCTAAGTGTCCCTCTTTAGGAGATATCAGGGGTTCATATCTCCCAAGTGTCCATCTTTAGGAGATATTAGGGGTCCATACCTCCCAAGTGTCCCTCTTTAGGATATATTATGGGTCCATGCATCTCAAATGTTCCTCTTTAGGGGATATTAGGGGTCCCTCTTTGAGACACAAATCCCTCTATCCCTCTTTCCCACCCTGGTGTCCCTCTTTTTAGGAGATCAGACCGTGTGGTGTTTATATAAGCGCTCCACAGCAATAAAACTCACATTAATGTTCGGCTAAACTTCAGTGTATGCGTCTATAAACTAGTCTGCATACCTCCCAACATTTCAAATTTCCAAAGAGGGAGACTTGTGTTTTAGGGGGTGGTGCTGGGGGTGTGGCTGGTGGGTGGGGCATTACCAAGAACTTTTATGCTATTTCATGACCTGTTGGCACCTCCTTGTGTAACCTAGTAAATGACTTATAACAAGACCAAAGTATTTTATTTACACAGACTAATTTGTAAACATATATACTGACATTTAACCAAACAATAATGTGAGTTTTATTGCTGTGGAGCAATGTGATACACCACACAGTCTGACCTCCTAAAAAAGAGGGACATCAGGGTGGGAAAGAGGGACAGAGGGATTTGGGTCTAAAAGAGGGTGTGTCCCTCCTAAAGAGGGACACTTGGGAGGTATGAGTCTGTGTAAATAAAATATTTTGGTCATTTATTCAGTTACACAAAAAAGGTATCAGTAGGTCATGAACTAACCTCTTGGTGATGCATCGTCCACCAGCCACACACCCCAGCAACACCACCTAACACTGATGTGAACAGCTGCATACCTCCCAACATTTCAAATTGCCAAAGAGGGACACTTGAGTTTTTGGGGGGTGTTGCTGGGGGCGTGGCTGGTGGGAGGGCCATTACCGAGAATTTTTAGGCTGTTTCATGACCTATTGGCACCTCCTTGTGTAACCTAATAAATGACTTATAACAAGACCAAAGTATTTTATTTACACAGACTAATTTATAAACACATATACTGACATTTAAACAAACAATAACATGAGTTTTATTGCTGTAGAGCAATGTGATACACTTATTTACACACTACACAGTCTGATCTCCTAAAAAGAGGGACATCAGGGTGGGAAAGAGGGACAGAGGGATTTGGCTCTAAACGAGGGACACTTGGGAGGTATGAGTCTGTGTAAATAAAATATTTTGGTCATTTATTCAGTTACACAAAAAAGGTGTCAGTAGGTCATGAACTAACCTCTAGGTGATACGCCGTCCACCAGCCACACACCCCAGCAACACCACCTAACACTAATGTGATCAAATGTAACAGTGGGACCCAGAACACAAGTGGTACAACTCAGAAGTTTGGAAAAAGGAGTTCATAAAACATCTGTTTTCAAGGAACGCTTCAACCTAATAAATCTGAGGGAAAGTCTGATATGGAGTGGTAGTAAGCTCCACAACTAGGGTGCAGATTGGAACAAACAGCTTTACTTAACCTTTAAACCATTTCAGGATTAGGAACCGGCTGATGCTTAGGGGAAATGTAGTCCACCAACAGCTGAATGACTAAAGGCTGACCACCCATGGTGTGGGTTGTGCTTTGAAGTGCTGAGTTATCCGGCTTCCAGATAAATTGCAGCTCTAACATATGCATGATATTATGTATAATGTGAGAAGGATCTGCTCATTAGTCAGTATACAGCATGCCTGCTGTCATTAGGAGACTCATTCAGTCCCGCAGCACATTTCTTTCTTGCAATATTTCTTCCTTTGAAATGTAAAAAAACATCTTTGACAATGCAATCTCTCCTAGCTTGATAAGCTTCCGTGAATTCCGCAGAGAGAAAAAATATCTAAAAGCTCTTTTTTTTTTAAAGGAGAATTGACTAATAACATCTACTTATCTTACTATGGCTAGAAAATACAAATGGTGCTTATGAAATTTGTCGTTGTACCTTGGTTTAAGAGATAACAGGGGAGATTCACTAAGAGGTGATAAAGTGGAGATAACTTCTCCAGTGATATCACTTCTCCAGGTCCTGTGTTATTCTATGGAGCCTATTCACTAAGATCTCCAAAGTTGAAGAAATCATAGTGCATTGGCTTCATTGAATAACACAGGAATTAGAGTGAAGTTATCTCCACTTTATCACCACTTAGTGAATCTCTCCCAACATCTTCAATCAGTTCTGGAATCAGTCTATAGGGGGAGGACATGACAGTTGCTGACAGTTTCTTTTTTCCACACTGAAACAAGCAAAAGTGCATGAGACTACTTAAAGGGATAGTAATACTTCGTTTTATCTTTATTTTATTTTGTAGGCATTAAAAAAACATGAAGAACGATATAAGTCTTATCTCTCAAACCTTTATGGTTAATGAGATATTCACAAGCAAATTTTCCCCTCCCGTCCCTTTTACCTAGTGTAAGCCATCTCTTCTCAGATGTGGAATCCAGTCCATAGACCAGACAGATAACAGCAGGAGACAATCTTCTTCCTATGAGAACAATGAAAGCCCTGCCCCCCTTGACAAGTTTTTCAGGTTTTTCCCTTATCTTAATTGAAAATTGTCCCTCTCTGCAGTCTACCTGGGCACCTCCCTTCTGATCTGGCTGAGCAGTGTTACATCAGTAAAAGGGGCGGGAGGGGGATACTTTATCATTGAATTACTCTTGAACTACAACTCTGACAGAATTGAAATAACACTCTCCAAAGTCCAAATACTATGATAATTACATACCTCCCAAGTGTCCCTCTTTAGGAGGGACAGTCCCTCTTTTGGACCCAAATCCCTCTGTCCCTCTTTCCCACCCTGATGTCCCTCTTTTTAGGAGATCAGACTGTGTAGTGTGTATATAAGTCTATCACATTGCTCTACAGCAATAAAACTCATATTATTGTTTGTTTAAATGTCAGTATATGTGTTTATAAATTAGTCTGTGTAAATAAAATACTTTGGTCTTGTTATAAGTCATTTATTAGGTTACACAAGGAGGTGCCAATAGGTCATGAAACAGCCTAAAAATTCTCGGTAATGGCCCTCCCACCAGCCACGCCCCCAGCAACACACCCCAAAAACTCAAGTGTCCCTCTTTGGCAATTTGAAATGTTGGGAGGTATGTAATTAATTAGAGCTGCTTTTATTATGAAACATTACTATCCTTTAAAGGGATAGTAGTATCTATAATAAAGTTTAGCTCCCGGTCTTCTATATTGTTTTTATAACATGCAATGCTAAGTTTAATAACTTACTATTCTGTAGTTCAAAATATAGTCACGCTTAAATGATCCCCCTCCCGTCCCTTCTGGCCGCGTCATGCTGTCTGTAAGCATGGTCCGGATGGAGAGAGGAGAGAGATTGTCTTTCGATGCATCTGTCTGGTCCAATGACTGAATTCCAAATCTAAGGGAAGGCGGCATTAAGGGGCGGGAGGGGGATCTTTTAAGCTTGAATAGCTTTTGAACTACAGAACAGCAAGCTATTAAACTTAATGCTGCATGTTATAAAACTAATTTAGAAGACTTGGAACTAAACCTTATAATAGACATTACTATCCGTTTAACCCCTTAAAAAGACAGTAATACTTCGTTTTATCTTTATTTTATTTTGTAGTCATTAAAAAACATGAAGAACAACATAAGTCTTATCTCTCAAACATTTATGGTTTGAGAGATATTCACAAGCAAAGTTTCCCCTCACTGACCAAAACGGTCAAGTCTGCCATCTAGCTGTCAGATTTGGAATCCAGTCCGCGGACCAGCCGTGGCTCTACAGCAGAGCCAAGATTGCAAGATACAATAAGAACTACTTCATTCGATTATTCTACACAGTGTGCCTGGTTTGCAAGCACACATTTTAGACCCTTACAATGAAATAGTTATTTTTATATTTTGTGATCTCGGCTCTGCTGAAGAGTCACCGGTTGATCTGCGGACCGGATTCCAAATTTGACAGCTAGATGGCAGACTTGACCTTTTTGATCAGTGAGGAGAAACTTTGCTCGTGAATATCTCTCAAAGCATAAAGGTTTGAGAGATAAGACATATATCTTTCTTCATGGTTTTTTAATGCCTACAAAATAAAATAAAGATAAAACGAAGTATTACTACCCCTTTAAGGACTGTGTGCTGTGCTATGACCGTCACGCTGTGTTCCCTTAAGGACCTATGATGGTCATAGCTCGTCATGTACATTTTACATTTATTTCAGTCCCCTGATAGCTGTAAGTAAATACAGGGACTGAAATTGACTGCTCCAAGACTGGAACGGTCTCTCTCAGTCCCCAACACTGCGCGTCACTGGTCACGTGTACCGGCAAGTCGGAAAGACCAAAGTGGTCCTTAAAGGAAGGTTGCTTTCTAGGAACCTTGTTGTTAAGGGGTTAATCCTTTGAGTGCCAGAGAGGTACTCTACGCATTGCTCCGCAATGCACTGAGTACCTCTCAGACACTCAAAAGGTTAAGAATTCCATGTGCAGTGAGCTGAAATTGAGGTCATGACGTCTTTCAAATTCTAGTAACTGTCATGTCTGCCTCTATGGATATGACATCCAGAACTAATTGAACACAGGTGACCCATGAGAACTGACCAAGTCATTGATGTCACGCAGCTGCACAGATTTTGGTGACCTACACAGTAAACCATTAGGCAACAGGTGAGCTATCAGCTATGGAAAGTATTTTCCCATAACTCTAAGGGCACTAGCAGAGGGTTAACAAGGTCTGGTATTGGCTGTATATTGTGCCATTAAAAATGCTTCAAGCATTGTTGAATAAACTGTAATATACTGCAGCGACATGCATTCATTTAAGGGATTTGTCACAGAACCAGCACTGGACTAACCATACAAATTATCCATATGAAGTTCATAAATTAATGTGCTTTATGGGTGTGTGCATGTGTGTGTTTGTGTATGCTTTTTTTAGGCAACATATCCACTAATACTTACAAGTTAAAGCCAACCTGCATTCTTCTATGGATAGGTTTTAATTGATCTTATATTTCAGATTCCTAATCTCCTAATTTCCTGTACTGGGTAGTGTTTACTTATCAGATATTTCAGATGCCCAAACTGCATCCTCTTTTCCTGGGTAATTTTACTAAACTTATATTTCAGATTCCTAATCTTCAACCTCTTCTCCTGGGTACTGTATACTTTGCAGATATTTCAGATTGATAATCTGTATCCTCCTTTCCTGGATACTGAATAATTATCAGATATCTCAGATTGTTAATTTGCCGCCTTCTTCCCTGTATAGTGTTTTTTTAGCAGATATTTCAGATGCCCAATCTGCATCCTCCTCTCCTGGACGGTTTTTATATAGCATATGTTTCAGATGCCTGATCGGAGTCTCATCTCCTGGGTAGCTTGTTCTTAGCACATATTTTAGATACTTAATATTCAGCTTCCCATTCTGGGTATTTACTACTTAACAGATATTTCAGATTCGCAATCTGCAGCCTCCTCTCCTGGGTAGTTATCACTTAGAAACAATTTCCAGCACTCAATCTTCAGCATCCTCATCTTAGCATTTATTGGATATTGCAGCCATCCTGAGACATACTTGTCTTTGGTATTGTCAATGGCTAACCTGAGTATCCTCTCTTGGTACCAGACATTGCATATACTCAACCTACAGTGTCCTAATATCAGTACTTATTCAAATACTGCAGATGGAAAACCATTAGTACTCTCTCCTGTTATAGATTGCACACCTGCAGCATCCCGTCTTGGATATTGCAGGTGGAAAAATATCATCATCTTCTCCTCTAAATTTACCTTATATTCTAGGTGGCCAACTGGCAGTATCCAGTCCTCTGTATTACCAGATATTACACGTGCCCAACCTGCATCATCTAGAGTAGTCAATTCTTGGACCATCAGCAGCTGACAACTACAATTACCATCACCCCTAATCAGCCATTGTCTACTTGGGGACGATGTGAGTTGTACGTCTCACAATGGAAGGTCTAAGAATGACTTCCCCTCTTTTACTTCATACTTACTGGATAATGCAGAGAGCCAAGTTCCCTTAACTTCATCATTCACATCATTCTCTTCCCCTCCAGCTTTCCCCCACCCAATCAGCCATTCTCCCCCATTGTCCCAGGCTCTCTCTGTTCACTTCTCCTTGGTACACTCTCCATCATTTCATCTGTTCAGACTGCTAATCCCACCTATACCTCCTTTGTCTGCTCCTCTCCTTCTATCTCCTCCGACCGACTCCACTCAACTCCCTTCCCTCTTTTTTCTACGTCCTTGCCATGCTTCCCCTTCTTGCTCTCCTTGGCCCACCCATAGCGTTCCCTACTGCTTGCTTGTGCTCCCCCAGTCATTCCTCAACCTGTCCTTCACAGGTTCCTTATCGAGATGGATTTGGACAAATCTGAAACTATTTCCAGCTCTTCCAATTTGTTCCACTATGCTTATCATGGATGTTTGGCCATCCCTAGTCATTGCCCAAAATTCTGGGCTGCCATGGAAAAGCTTCATGAGGCCTGATTATACATTGGTGCAAAATATTACCCAGTATACTTGGCTGTAGTGCAAAGCTTCATGTGATATGATTTTATGTTAAGGCAGGTCATTTCCTAGAATCTGCGGTTAGAGAATTCTAAATGAGGTACGATTCTATGTTAAGATGTTAAGGCAGGTCATTACCCAGAATCCCCTTCTACCATTGCCCAGTAAGATATATTGATTAGTCCTTTGTACTGAAAGACATATTTTACAAATTTGGCTGAGCTTGTAATGTCTCCTTAAATGTAAGGAATGGATGAATGGCAAGAGATGCTGTTTTGCATCACTAAATTATCCCCTTTACAATCGCCTGATCCGGTGGGTGGGTGGCTTGTTTTTCTCTCCCTATGAATTCTGGGATGGCAGAACAGCGTTCAGCCACACTGCCATCCCAGAATTCCATGACGTGCCAGGACCAACACCGGTGCTTAACGTCCAGACCAGAGTGATGGTTCTGGCAAGAACTGGACCAATTTTATTCAACCCATAAGGGATAAACACAAATTCCCATTGGTTTAAAATGTTTTAAACCCCCCTGAATAGTAGAGACCTTGCTAAAATTTAAGGAGTTAGCAGTATTAACCCTTTGAGTGCTTTGAGCACACCCTTCTGGCACTTAAAGGGTTTTAAATCAATGAGAATGTCTATTTCTTGCCTCCATGGCACAAGATATATAAAATATGGGCATCCACCAAATTAGCATGCATGTGCCAACATCGATAAAAATACCCTAAAATGGACACCAAATTGTTGTTGGCATGACTCTTTCATGTGGATCTGACACCTTTCAGCCATTCAGCTGTTGCTAACATACAACCTCTACATCTTAAAGGGATAGTAATACTTTATTATTACTATCCCTCATATTGTAGATATTTGTAAAATAATTTAATAGCCCCCAGGTTCATCTCTCAGACCTTTATGGTTTGAGAGATAACCGAAGGCAAAGTTCCCCCCTCCCTCCCCCTACCCTGACGTCAGCGTTGTGCTGACTGCAGGGGAAGTTTGTCGTACGACAGGCTTGCGGCTCTGCAGCAGAGCCGAGATCCCGTTAGTGAAGAAGAATTATTTCACTGAAACGGTCTTCTACATGTGCTTGGTTTGTGCTTGGTTTGCAAACACACATAGAAGACCTTTTCAGTGAAATAATTATTTGTCACTGATGCGATCGTGGCTCTGCTGCAGAGCCGCCTGATGAAAATCAGACCGGATATCCCTGCAGTCAGAACAACGCTGACTTCAGGGAAGGGAAGGGAGGGGGAACTTTGCCTTCGGTTATCTCTCATACCATAAAGGTTTGAGAGATGAACCTGGGGGCTATTAATTTATTTTACAAATATCTACAATATGGGGGATAGTAATAAAGTATTACTATCCCTTTAAACCACCAATGGTCATTCAAGAATGATGGGAGTCGTAGTCCAACAACAGCTGATGTCCATCCCTGACTTAGAATAGAGAAAGCTACGTTTTCTGACATTGGAATTTTGCCCTTTATTTTTAGGTCCTTAGCAATTGGCCAACAATACTCTTCCTTGGGCACGCAACCAATCCCGTGTGGAACTATTCCAGGGCTGGTGGCAAAACAGATGCGCTTCTGTCGGAACTACATGGAGATCATGCCCAGCGTGGCAGAGGGAGTCAAGATCGGCATTCAAGAATGTCAGCACCAGTTCCGAGGGAGGAGGTGGAACTGTACCACTGTTAATGACAACCTGGCAATTTTTGGACCCGTCTTAGATAAAGGTAAGTGACAAGTGCATTTATGTTAAAGTAATTCTTCATAATGTTTGTATGAATGTATATCTTTATTTATATGGCGCCACACAGTCTACGCACTTGCCTTACACTGGCCAATCCCAGTGGCCTCTGTGAATTTTGCCCTTGAACCTTTGATCAAGAGATAACATCTTCTTATAAGGACAGACTAGCAGAGCTGGGTTTGTTCACATTAGAGAAGAGACATCTAAGGAGTGATATGATTACCATTTACACATATATTCAAGGTCAATACAAAGAACTATCCAATTAATTATTTACACAAAGAGTTGAGCTAAGAACGAGAGGTTATCCATTAAGACTAGAGGACAGATGCCTTCGATTAAAACAAAGGCAGGGATTTTTTGCAGCAAGGGCAGTAAAGTTATGGAATTCTTTGGCTCAGGATGCTGTGTTTGCAGATACTGTAACTGCTTTCAAAAGACTAATGGATACCTACCTAGCAGAACAATATTGACAATTATGACAGCTGGCTTGAAAGCGATAGGATGTTGATCCAGGAAAATATCTGACTGCCGTTTGGAGTCAGGAAGGAATTTTTTTGTACCCTCTTGGGGCTAAATTGGAAATGGCTTCAATGTTTAGCTTGAATAGCTTTTGAACTACAGAACTGTAAGTCATTAAACATAGCATTAAAGGGATAGTAATGTTTCATAATAAAAGCAGCTCCAATTAATCATCATAGTATTTGGACTTTGGGGAGTGTTATTTCAATTCTGTCAGAGTTGTGGTTCAAGAGTAACTGAATGATAAAGTGTCCCCCTCCCGCCCCTTTTACTGATCTAACACTGCTCAGCCAGAGCAGAAGGGAGGTGCCCAGGTAGATTGCAGAGAGGAACAATCTTCAATTAAGATAAGGGAAAAAACCTGAAAAACTTGTCAAGGAGGGCAGGGCTTTCATTGTTCTCATAGGAAGAAGATTGTCCTCTGCTGTTATCTGTCTGGTCTATGGTCTGGATTCCACATCTGAGAAGAGATGGCTTACACTAGGTAAAAGGGGCGGGAGGGGGGACTTTGCTTGTGAATATCTCTCAAACCATAAAGGTTTGAGAGATAAGACTTATATCGTTCTTCATGTTTTTTTAATGCCTACAAAATAAAATAAAGATAAAACGAAGTATTACTATCCCTTTAAGTGTTATAAAAAGCATAAAGAAGACTCAGAGATAAACTTTAATAGAGACATTACTATCCCTTTAAATCTCCTCCCAAATTTCCCCACCCTTATTAACCCTTTATACGCCAGGGAGATCTACAGTGATTTGCAAAAACATCCAAGGACTAAATCTGTGAAGCTATCTGCTTCCAGCACAGTGGGGGGTGCACAATTTAGTGCTTGAGGGCCAATGACAGGCCTGAGTTTTGGAATTACTCTAATTAACAGGTAATTAACCAATTAACTTTGTTCTCTAAATTACTAAGCAAAATGTTTAGGTATGTATTGCCCTGAGGACCTGGGCTGTCAGCCGCCTTTGGGGATATGAGTTATTCATGCCTTCCCAGCTGTACAGGTTGAAAGGGATTGTTGGACATATATGTGAAGGAAGTGGAATAATCGTGGAACTAATTTACAGCACCATAGGGAATGAATACAATTCCGATTGGCTTAACTCTTTGAGTGTCAGAGGGGGTTAAAATCCACTTTTAAAACGATGGGGATTTGGGGGAACTATCATTTGTTCCTTGTGGCGCAGTCCGTTTGCTCCAGAAATGCTCCAGCGCATCAGCCTCAAAAGAAAGTGGTACAATGCATTGACACCCCTCTGGCACAGAAAGGGTTAAACGAGGGTTTCACCCTCGACTGCTAGAGCAGATTCCAGTGCTGACGTCAGGGCTACATTGAGAGCACTGGGGGAACGATGGGGGAGCAAAACACAGGGTTTAAGTGAGACCCTTGGTGGCTTCTCCCCCCACCCGCGCCGGCCCCCCAGAAAGTTGGCTGATGTGAGACCCCTAGTGCCACCCTCTGGTCCTGCAGGTAGTCTGTCAATTCGGTCTCCTGTCCTGAGTGGTGAGGTCCCCATAGACCCTCAGTACTAAGCTTGACTTCCCCACATAGCTGGTCTGTGTGAGCTGTGCATGCAACCGACAATGATTGTGGCCGAGACTCTCATACCTCTGTGTTGTGTTACAGCCGAGGGGGTCAGGTGCTCTTGTGGCTAAAGGTAATATGCTAGGGTAAGTTATGTAAGACAGCAAAAGTAACACAGAGCAGCACCAGGCCCACCCTTAAAGGGATAGTAATAATTATTACTAATCCTTATATTAAAGTAATATTAAAAATAAATGTATTGCCCCCGGTGTCATCTCTCAAACCTTTGTGGTTTGAGAGATAATCTTTCCTAAAGTTGCCCTCCCCATTCCCTGAAGTCAGCGTTGTAGCTGACTGAAGGGAAATCCGGTCTTACGATCATCAGGCAGCTCTGCAGCAGAGCCGTGATTGCGTTAATAAAAAAAAAAAATTTCACTAAAACGGTCTTCTACGTGTGCTCGCAAACAAAGGACAAACCAAGCACACGTAGAAGACCATTTCAGTGAAAGATTTATTTTTTATTAACGCGATTGCGGCACTGCTGCTGAGCTGCCTGAAAGTCGTACAACTGGCTTCCCTGCAGTCACTTAGAACGCTGACTACGGGAAGGGGGAGGGAGAGGGCAACTTTAGGAGCGATTATCTCTGAAACCATAAAGGTTTCAGAGATAACACTGGGGGCAATACATTTATTTTTTAATATTACTTTAATATAGGGATTAGTAATAATTAAGCATTACTATCCCTTTAAGAATTCCTACTGGGCATAACTGTATAGGGTGAGAGATACTGTAGGTTCTCTCTTTCTTTCAGCCCTTTAATGCTTTCAGTACCAGCGGTGCACATAAACCAATGTGTTGCACACCCCTCTGGCACTCAAAGGGTTAAAAGCCCAATTCAACTCAATGATAATCTGGGGAATTGTCATTTCTCCCTTATAGTACAATTGCTGTATTAATATGTCTAGTAAGTGAATGTGCCGTTGAAGCTGCGTGATTATACACAACGTTTTCATTCCTGTATGTTGTTTTTCTACTTTTGGCTTTGATCTAGGACAGGGAGGGTCATCCAGATCTACCAGCAGTGTATAGTTTATCCCACCTGGAACGCAGGTGGACTAATTAGTGGATCAGTCACTTTAATTGGTCCACCTGTGTTCATGCAGGGAGATCCTGAAAACACGAACTGTCGGTAATTCTTCAGGACCGGGATTGGCTACTCCTGATCTGGGAGGTGCAATAAGGATTTGTCTCATGTGGTCATAAAGAGGATGTATCACCATTATACAATGTATAAACAATGTCCTGCACCTACTTCCGGAAAGATGGCGGTTACCAGCTCTGTACCGCAGTCCGTCGCTCTGCCTCAGCTCCCCACCCTCTATCCAGTCTCCTCCAATGACGGAGGCTTCTTTCTGTAAGCTGGAGCACTTTCATTGACTAGATATAGATCTCTGCCAATGAAGTCGCTCCAGCTTATAGACAGAAAGCCTCTGTCATTGGTGGAGGCTGGATAGAAGGAGGGGAGCAGAGGCAGAGTGACAGACTGTGGTTACAGAGCAGGTAACTGTAGTCTATCCAGAAGTAGGCGCAGGACATTGTTTATTCCTTCAATTTTGACCAAACAGAGCTTTAAAAAAAGAAATGAGTACACTTTTACACACATTTGCTATATACTCTGACTATTAAGGTTAACTTGTACTGGGGTGATACATCCCCTTAAAGCTGATGAGATAATGCTTATAGATTGGGGTGTACGTCATTCAACCTTTCACCTATAGTAGGTCTACAGTTCGCATTATCTTCATCCAGTGGTTATCCATGTAAACCAGAATTTGCTGGACATCAGCAGTTTATCTGCCCTTTTTGTGGAAGCCAAGGATGGCATGAATTGTAGTCCAACATCCATTATTGCTGGACTACAACTCCCTTCATCTCTAGCTGACCAGTGGTCAATTGTTTGGCCACAATAGTATTTCACACACCCCTGTTGTAGACCAACAAAGGTTTCGTGTTACAAAGCAATTCATATCAAGCCACAGGCTATTTCAGATCTTGTCTTTTGTTGTCTGTTTTTCTGCCTTTGGTCTTTCTTTTCCACGTAGGAAATCAAAACGAGTAGGAGAAGGCCTAGTTAACACTGACAACTTTGTTGCAAAAAGAAGGTTCACGGAATAACCATCATTGTTTTCTTTGGGGCAGTTCACATTGATGAATTTTTCAGCTACACTAATTTTCAGGGGCAATCTTGTGTAGATGTAACTTCATGCAGCTATATTGCTACAACAGAGTCACCGGTGTGAACTAGGTCTAAACAGTTTGGGCAACATTTTTTGTCCCTCTGTAATTTCTGAAACTCTTAACTATAGATATATATGCAACCTCTGACTCTCCCGCTGTTTTGGAGACTCAGACTACTGACTGAGGATATAGGGAGTTTTGGTTTCCAACAGCTCAGAGGAGCTAAAAGTTGCTTAAAGGGATAGTAATACTTTGTTTTATCTTTACTTTATTTTGTAGGCATTAAAAAAACATGAAGAACGATATAAGACTTATCTCTCAAACCTTTATGGTTTGAGAGATATCCACAAGCAAAGTTTCCCCTCACTGACCAAAACGGTCAAGTGTGCCATCTAGCTGTCAGATTTGGAATCCGGTCTGCAGATCAACTGATGGCTCTTCAGCAGAGCTGAGATTGCAATACATAAAAAAATAACTATTTCATTGTAAGTGTCTAAAAAGTGTGCTTGCAAACCAGGCACACTTTTTAGACTATTCGAATGAAATAGTTCTTATTATATCTCGCAATCTCGGCTCTGCTGTAGAGACATGGCCGGTCCATAGACCGGATTCCAAATCTGACAGCTAGCTGGCAGACTTGACCGTTTTGGTCAGTGAGGGGAAACTTTGCTTGTGAATATCTCTCAAACCATAAAGGTTTGAGAGATAAGAGTTATATCATTCTTCGTGTTTTTTTAACGCGTATAAAATAAAATAGAGATAAAACAAAGTATTACTATCCCTTTAAAGAAATAGTATTGCTAGATTTTTACAAAAATTAATATTGTAGACATTAAAACCATGAATAGAAAGAGCTTGCAAACCAGGCACATTTTGTAGACCGTTCCAGTAAAGTATTTCTTCCTGAATCTCACTATTTCGGCTCTGCTGAAGAGCCGCAGGATGGTCCCGGACCGGATTGTCCTTTTCTCATCTAGATGGCAGACTTTTGGGAAACCAGAACTTTACATGCTTCAATCTCTCAAATTAGGAAAGATTGAGAGATGGGAGATAGCTCTTTTATTCATGGTTCTAATGTCTACAATATTAATTTTTGTAAAAATCTAACAATACCATCCCTTTAACCTTCTAGATCAGTGTTTCTCAACCTTTTTTGCTCGGGGCACCCCTAACACATAATCTAGAACATTCGGGGCACCCCTAACATATTTAATGTAATTTATCAAGGGCATAATGAAGGGTATAATACACAAATATACAGTTGTTATTATTAGGTTTTATAATCATAATAACAAAACTAAACATATTGTACATATTAATTTCTATAAATCTTTATTTAGAGGTCCATTTTTGTTAGTCTTTATAGAAAACAAAGGGCACCCTAAATTGATGTCCGCGGCACACCAAAGTGCCACGGCACCCTGGTTGAGAATCACTGTTCTAGATCAACTATTCAGTGTTTTATAAATATGCACTTTGTTCACCAGCCTAAGAAATATTCTTTTTTTTAATTTTCTCTATGTTCTTTGTCTTTATTTACCACTTTTACACATTATTCCCAGTTCACAATCAAGACACTAACATCTTTCATTTCATCGAAGTTCTTCCTGTAAAATAACTTACTGTAATTGATAAGAACTGATGATAATATTGGAGAGACGGATGCCAATATTGGACGGAGGTTGTTCTGCTGCGTTCCCTCTTCCACCTGTTGTATTATATGTCAGCCCCGTGTTGTCATGACACATACATATTTATGGATTATAGGAAGTATTTCGCATATATTCAAAATGGAGACAGACATAGAGATTTGTTTTATTTAAAAAACCTATTTATCATCTATTATGAGTGCCAAACAGGGTATCCAATGCATTGCTTTGATACCCCTCTCTGGCACTCAAAGGGTTAATACTTCAAATTAATTTTATTTTATATTGTAGCCATGAAAAAAATACATTAAAAACTATATGCCTTATCTCTCAAACCTTTATGGTTTGAGATATATTCACAAGTAAAGTTTCCCTCAACTGACGTCAACGTTCTAGCTGACAGATTTGGAGTCCGGTCCTCAGACCGGCTGTGTCTCTACAGCAGAGCCGAGATCGCAAGATATAAAAATAACTACTTCATTGGAATAGTCTAAAAAGTGTGCCTGGTTTGCAAGCATACTTTGTAGACCCTTCCAATGAAATAGTTATTTTTTTATGTATTGCGATCTCAGCTCTGCTGAAGAGCCGCCAGCTGAACTGTGCACCGGATTCCAAGTCTGTCAGCTAGATGGCAGACTTGGATGAAACAGCCAGTGAGGGGGAAACTTTACTTGCCAATATCTCACAAACCATAAAGGTTTGAGAGATAAGACATATTGTTTTTAATGTTTTTTTCATGGCTAAAATATAAAATAAAATACATTTTAAGTAATACTGACACTTTAAATACCCTGAACCCTGTGCTTTCTGAGATCTAAAATTTACTTTTACTGATTCTGAGGCTCTCACTTCCGCCTTTTCAGGGCTCCTATTAGCCTAGCAGTGTTGATAGGTGTCTAGGAAGTGATTGTTCTGCATTGTCTTTAAATGGGCTAAAGTAACCATGGGGATATCTACATACCTCCCAACATTTCAAATGGCCAAGGATGACTGGTGGGTGGGGGATTACCACAAATGTTTACGTTGTTTCATGACCTATTGACACTTCTTTATCTAACTGAATAAATGATTTACAACAAGAACAAAGTATTTTACACAGACTAATGTATAAACTCATATACTGATATTTATACAGACATTAATGTGAGTTTTATTGCTGTGGAGCAATGTGATACATTTATATACACACCACACAGTCTGATCTCAAGGGACACCAGGGTGGGAAAGAGGGACAGAAGGACTTGGGTCCCAAATAGGGACACTTGGGAGGTATGGATCCCTAATATCTCCTAAAGAGGAACACTTGGGAGGTACAGACCTCTAACATCTCCTAAAGAGGGACACTTGGGAGGTATGGACCCCTAATATCTCCTAAAGAGGGACACTTGGGAGGTATGATATATGAGATTCTAGATGTAGTGGACAATATGTACAGAGGCAAATATGAGCAATTCTGGAGCAAAACAACTACATAATAGGGGACAAATAAAACTATAATTTCATTTAAATGAGTCTTTTAACTCCTTGAATGCAAACCCCATTTAAATCAGTGGGAATCTGGGGAAGCGTCATTTGTCCCACATGGGTGCAGCTGGTTTACCCAAGAACTGCTTTGCTTCCTTTGTGTATATGTCCATCAGGGTCAGTGTAATGAATCGAGCGGTTGCTAGCAGGTCGCTGCATTGTAAACACGACACGTTCATCCTTCTGATTGTCGCCGTGCTGAATAGCAGGATACGGGTAGGCGCGTCGCCTTACGGTCTTACACAGACTCAACATTTAGTTAATGAATCTAATTGGATTAGGGTCACTGTGACCCTAATAATGTCAAAGGTCAAGCTAACTGGATTAAGAGCTTTGTTAAAAGAGGATTCAGTCTTCTGAACTCTCGGGAATTGTTTGGTGGAGCTAAACTCTTTGAGGGATTTGCAATGCATTGCAGAGCAGAAGGAAAGTGTTTCTATAAGTCAAAATAACATTTAATCATGGGGTAGTCTAATTTCCAAATTGGGAAGGTCTCAAATTATCAAAATATATACCAAGAAAAAAGACCCTATTTACAAAGGTTACCGTTTTTTTTTCCATGTGAATAAAACTAGTAAAGGTTCATTTTAATGAGCTTTGAATTGGGTGTTACGCATTCATTTCTGAAATTGTCGCCTACGTCTCAGGAATTCCTAGAGAGGAATCATCAGTCAGTTCTCTTATTGGTATCCCCAATCAACAGTGATTTCTTGGCAGACAAATTAAGTCACCTTTTTCCTACGTTACATTAAAGGGTCAGAAACCCATTAAGTATGAACACCTATAAGTTTTTTAATTCCCCTTAAAAATTCTCTACTTATGCAGCCCTCTGGCACTCAAAGGGGGAGATTCACTAAGCAGTGATAAAGAGGTGATAAAGTGGAGATGACTTCTCCAGTGATATCACTTCTCCAGTTCCTATGTTATTCTATAGAGCCTATTCAATAAGATCTCCAAAGTTGAAGAAATCTTAGTGCATAAGCCCCACAGAATAACATAGGAATTTGAGAAGTAATAAACTGGAGAGGTCACCTCTTTATCACACTTTAGTGCATCTTCACCAACGTGTTAAAGCGGAACTATCATGCTAGGTAAATTCACCCTGCAATAATTAGGCACTAAAGTACTCACTGGATACGTGGCCTATTCTCTGGATACATTATCTACTCACTGGATACATGATCTACTCACTGGATATATGATCTACTCACTGGATACATGGCCTATTCCCTGGATACATTATCTACTCAC
Organism: Rhinophrynus dorsalis; assembly: GCA_037306005.1. Classification (NCBI taxonomy): domain Eukaryota; kingdom Metazoa; phylum Chordata; class Amphibia; order Anura; family Rhinophrynidae; genus Rhinophrynus; species Rhinophrynus dorsalis. The sequence continues at coordinate 474,489,750 of CM074723.1, read as the reverse complement.
TGGATACGTGATCCTCACTGGATATGAGCCCTATTCTCTGTATACATGATCTACTCACTGGATACATGATCTACTCAACGGATACATGTGCTACTCCCTGGATACCTGATCTACTCACTGGATACATGGCCTATTCTCTGGATACATTATCTACTCACTGGTTACGTGATCCTCACTGGATACATGATCCTCACTGGATATGAGCCCTATACTCTGGATACATGATTTACTCACTGGATACATGATCTACTCAATGGATCCATATCCTACTCGCTGGATACATGGCCTATTCTCTGGAAAACTGATCTACTCACTGGATAAGTGGCCTATTCTCTGGATAACTGATCTACTCACTGGATACATGGCCTATTCTCTGAATACATGATCTACTCACTGGATACATGGCCTAGTCTCTGGATACATTATCTACTCACTGTATACCTGGCCTACTCACTGGATACATGACCTACTCACTGGATACATGACCTACTCTCTGGATACAGGGCCTATTCTCTGGATACATTATCTACTCATTGGATCCATGACCTACTCACTGGATACATGACCTACTCTCTGTATACATGGCCTATTCTCTGAATGCATTATCTACTCACTGGATACATAGCCTACTCACCGGATACATGACTTACTCGCTAAACACAGAACCTACTCACCGGAGACATGACATACACACTAGATGCATCACTTACTAACTGGACACACGGCCTGCATACTGACTACATGGCCAACTCATAGAACACATGGGCTGTTCACTGGACACATGGCCTTCTCACTGGATACATGGCCTACTAATTGGATGCCTGACCTAATCACTGGACAAATGATTTACTCACTGGATGCATGTCTACATGACATGCTCACTGGATACATGATCTACTCACTGGACACACAATCTACTTACTGGACATATGGCCTATGCATTGGTTACATGGACTAATCACTGGATATATGACCAACTCACTAGACACAAGACCTACTGACTGGATACACAACCTTCACACTGGTTGCATGTCATACTCACTGGACACATGGCCTACTCACTGGAAACATGGCCTACTCATTGGGTACATGTCATACTCAATAGACACATGACCTACTTACTGTATACATGGCTTTATTTTATTCATTTGGAAAATATTTTACCAAGTAGAATACATTGCAGGGCTAGGTGACTTGAGCCCTGAGAGATTTCTGTTCGTTCCACTGAAGCCCATAGTTGATTCACCAACACAGGGCCTCAATGGAGACGATAAAGATGTTGCTTACCCTGACAAGAGAACTGATGTAACCCAGCCCTTCAGATTACAAAGATCTGAAGGGCAAAAGCAGAGTGAATGGAAAAGCTTTACGCTATTCAGTTTGTTAGAAAATCCTTTAGCTTCACCCTATACTGCCCCTTTAACTTCCTGGCTATACTGCTGAGAAAAAATACCATTACTCCACATGTTAAAACAATGTAACCTCTAGGTATGTATACATGATTAAAAAAACAGAAAAAAAGAAAAAAAAAACACATTACACCAGACTTGTGATGAGCTATGATTCTCATGTAATATCCCAGATATTACACATAGTGTGAATGTGGGGTATGTTACTGAAGAGGCTGGATGTTGATAACAAGACAGAGAATTGTTACCGACTTAAGTTTAATCCAGAGAGCTGTAGAACTCCTTAGTTCGATGTGATATATGAGACAGGGAGGCACGGCCTTTCACAGGAAGGATTCTTAGAAATGTATAATAAATGTCATCCTCTATGCAATATCAAGTACCTGCTTTAAATCAACACAGTAAAAAGTCAGACAGGTTTGGAACAACTTTTCAGAGGTACATTTTTCATTTTATGTTAGCAATCATTTGTTGTTTTGCTGAAAAACACCCACAGCCTCTCACAAACATCTCTTAGCCTTACAACTAGGGACGGGTATAAATGTTCGTTGTGGAAAGAAAATCAGTGAAATGTGGTCTGTTTCCCTGACACAGGGATAAATGGGAGAATATTATTTCCTCCAATTAGGATAGGGCTGGCAACTTGTGGCTTGGGGGGGATATAATCAAGTGGCCAATTTCTACAATAGTTCCAGCCTACTGTCCTAGCCTACCCCCTTTAGTTAATTTTAAAATTGGCATTAATGTTTTGAAGTAAGGCAAGTGATACCACAGAGCTTTACAACTGACATTAGGCTAGACTTGTGATACTGCAGTAGTTTATAATTGAAATGGGTCTGCACTTGTGATACTACAGAGCTTACAGTTGAAATGGTGCTACACTTGTGATACTACAGAGCTTACAATAGAAATGGGGCTACATTTATTATACTACAGAGCTCACAATTGAAATGGGGCTATACTTGTGATACTACAGAGCTTACAATAGAAATGGGGCTACAATTGTGATACTACAGAGCTTACAATAGAAAAGGAGCTACACTTATGATACTACAGAGCTTACAATTGAAATGGGGCTACACTTGTGATACTACAGAGCTTACAGTTGAAATGGGGCTACACTTGTGATACTAGAGAGCTTACAATTGAAATATGGCTACACTTGTGATATTACAGAGCTTACATTTGAAATGGTGATACACTTGGGATACCATAGAGCTTACAATTTAAGTAAAACTACACTAGTGACACCATAGAGCTTGCAAGAAAAATGGGTTATAATACTATTATATTGGATCATTTGTGTAGCTCCATTTCAGTTGTAAGCTCTGTGGTATCACAATTGTAGCTTAATTTACAGCAACAAGCAGGATATTGAGTGATCCAGTGGCCTACTGCCCAGACATGTGACTGGCCCAGGGGACAATTGCCCACCTGCCCCCCAGGCCAGCCCTCCCCTGCTTCCAACATCTTCTCCATGCACAGCGAATTTAGTTAATCTCTTGAAGGAATCTTCCGAAATTGGCTTGTTTCCCTTCCCACAATAATTCCTTCCATGGTGCCTCTTTTTCTGGAGGCCATATCTCGAGAAGGACATCGATAAATTAGAGACTAGTCATAATCAGGTGCATTAAAATGCATTAAATATGTGGACTAAAAAAAATTACCAGGAAAGACTGCAGCACAGAAAACTGGAAGGTATAAAATAAGTAAGGGAAAAAAATGACTTTGCAGAATAGATAGCTTCCCAGCAGAAGGAGTTAATCTAAAACAGTAAATTAATATAAGAATTCTTAGGAGAGGCATATGGCCATTCTAAGAATAAAAGCTCTGCAAAGTGGTGGAGATCTCTGTAGCATCCAAGGGGTGAAATAATAGCCTGAAAAAGGGGGATAAAACTGGTGCAGCGACATTGAGATTGCACTGGCCACACCCACAATTCAGAATGTGGGTGTGGCCAGCACAGCTTAGGCACCACCCCTCAATATTTGGAACTCTAGATTGTTGCCTACTCTATTGGGAAATCCGGCCCTGAATGTGCATGTGTACTTACCGGAAGTTTGTTTTGAATTAAACTGCAGTTTTATATTGTGGTCAAATTGCACTGTTGCTATAACATTCAATAGCAAGCTATAGTCATATACTAAATAAATCCTATATAATAATTCGCTAGGATGTTTGTAAGAAGCCGTCATGCGCAGTAGAGACTGCCTGAACTCACAGAATGCTGGGAGCATGGAATGCTGGGAGTTCTGTGCCAAGAACATTCTGTGCGGAATGCTGGGAGTTCTGTGCTGAGAACATTCTGTGCGGAATGCTGGGAGTTCTGAGCTGGGAGCATTCTGTGCGGAATGCTGGGAGTTCTGTGCTGGGAGCATTCTGTGCGGAATGCTGGGAGTTCTGAGCTGGGAGCATTGTATGCGGAATGCTGGGAGTTCTGTGCTGAGAGCATTCTGTGCGGAATGCTGGGAGTTCTGTGCTGGGAACATTCTGTGCTTTCGGGTAGTCTCTACAGTGCATGACTGTGTCAGCGGCAGGACGCACAGCAGGACCGGCCTCTTAACCCTTTGAGTGTCAGAGGGGTACGCAACGTATTGCTTTTACACTAGTACATAAATAAATTGTCCCCTGCTAACAGTTTGATGAAGAACAAAAAAACAACAAAAAAAAATATATATACATATCTATGTATATGTACACTAGTATGAAAGCCCATGTACACGGGCTAAAGTGCCACCCAGCAACCCCCGGCTGCTGCCCCGGAGCCGGGAGCAGAGACAGGCTGTGAGCCGTCTGGAGCTCCCTGCTTGGGATCAGCGCGTTTGGTCAGTCTCTTCTGCACATTCCTGCATTGTTCCGGCAGTCTCTACTGTGCATGTGCTGTTACACACACAGGGAGCTTCGCAACCTAGCAATTTATATTATACATATATATATATATATATATATATATATATATGTATATAGTAGCCAAGATGGGAAGCACTAACGTGTATACTGAAGTCATCAGCCTGGGTGCTTTTGCATGGGCAATACAAGCAGCCTTCATCCTGTGCATGCTTGCAACAATATACTAGCTGAAGAGCCCGTGTACACGGGCCACAGTGCCACCCAGCAATGGCCACAGTAGAGACTGCCTGCACCGCGGCTGATACGGAGGGGGAGCTCAGAATTGAGACTGTAGTCCTCTCTGTGCATCGAGCCCCGCTCTGTTATCAGCCTCAGCGCGAGCAGTCTGTACTGACTGCAGCTTGCACAGCCGTCTCTACTGCGCATGACGGCCTCTGACAAACACACAGTTAGCTAATTATTATAGAGGATATTTATCTATCTATCTATATCTATCTATACCTATATATATATATACCTATATATATATATATATATATATATATATAACACTATATATAGAGAGAGTTAGATATTGCCTATATATAGATAGATAGATAGATAGATAGATAGATAGATAGATAGATAGATAGATAGATATAGATAGATATATATAGTTAGATATGGCTAGTCCTAACATTAAATACATATTTCCCCTCTCTCTGTGCTCTTACTGGAATGGTAGTTATGGAATTAGGAGGAAAACATTTCCTATAATTTAATGGGTATCTACCGCCTGGACTTGTTCACAATGAAACTGAGAACCACTCATGTAAAACCAATAAAATCCTGCAACACCAAAAATCTAAAGTAGCGAACAGGGATAGAAAATGCTTTGCATACTGACCCGCAGAAGCACATTTAACCCCTTCCTGTCTTTTATAGCAGCGGCAAAACGCATCTCGCATACAGTAAAAGTAAGGGATTTTTTATGCATCTCAGGCAGTGAATGATTTAAAGGAGAGCTAACACCTCATAACCTCAAGTCTTATCTTAGTATGGACCGAAAATCCTAATAGGCCTTATGAATGTTCCCCCTTGTTCTTTTGTTTATCCCTTCTGGCGCTCAAGTTAAGTTAAGGGTGAGATTATTATTTAGTGGTGTTAATGCTCCTTTGAATCAGCGGGAATTGTGCACATTTTATTTGTCCGCTATGTTGCAGTTATTTCCAGAGTTATTACAGTTTAAACTGATGTTTTTTCACATTAGCAGTGCCCTCTAGTGGTCCAATTCCAGTTATTTATTCTGTTACATTCAAAAGGAGAAGAAAGTCAGTGACATACAGTTTTCCACAGAATGTGATAGAAACTGCTGAGTCACTTCCTGTCAGTTAGAACTATCAGGAAGCAAATACAGTAAATTCACTTCCTGTCAGAACTATCAGGAAGTAAACACAGTAAATTCACTTCCTGATTATTTGAACTGTTATAAATTGTTAATAAAATTACTAACAGTGGTACAAGTTCCCTTGTTTTACTCAGCAGGAAAAGCTCTATAACATATAGGTTTTCATAAAAAAAATACTTTACTGCTCCTTTAACCAGTCAACCACTGAAACAGCAGCTTTCCTAATGAGTAAATTCCATAAAGGTGACATGTTTTAAGGCTCACCAGGCCTCATCATTGACTTCGCTTCTGAAAAAGACCGGGTGGTGTCCCAGAATCCAGGTTACGACCTGCGACCTCTGGATGAGAAATTGTAACCATCGAGGATGTGTTAGGAGGTCCATCCTTTTGATAAAATACGTGTTTCTCTTTGCTGCGGGAGGCAATCACACCAGTATATCATTAACTCACAGAAAAGGGGTCTGTAAAAGGATTTGACGGGAGACCTTAGCTCGCTCCCCGCTGTGGTATACTCACAGCACAATATCTCAGAGACCATGAGATTAAGCTAAAGAGAGAAGTGAAAATGCTTTTCACCATTCACACGCCCTTTAGATTGTTTTATTAAACAATTTGAATGGGGATTTCCCTTTTAGCTGACAACAGGGTCCTTCCAATGCATAGTTCTAGGTTGCTATGACTTAGTTGGTCTTTGCTAATCACTGGTGAGGGTGAATTTCATATAAAATATCTTGGGCTATTGTCAGTTTAATGCAGCGTGACAGTGCCAGCACAAAAGGGGGATTCATTCACCCAGCAGGTAATGAGGACTATCTGCCATACCAACCAGGCAGGGTGAAGTAGGGGTTGTCAGATGTGATCAGGCCACTGAGATGTAGCCTCACATTCCATCCTCAGGTGGGCTTGGGGCAGTCCTATTGTCAGGGAAGTTTTCCCCAAATCCCAATGTTCACTTGTCACTAACTGATATCCCCTTGATTGTGGTCCTGCATTTTGGACCTTTTAAACCACTACAACATATATTTATTGACTAAATGAAGTACTGCATTTTTAACCTTCTAAAATTAGTATGACACAACCTAATAATAAACCCTCACCAGGGGAAACCTGAGATATATGGAAAAAAATATATATAGAACTAGTTTTGTGCATTTCTGTTCCCAGAAACCATTGTAGCTGTCCTTGCAGAGCATACCTTCCAAGTGTCCTTCTTTAGGAGATATTAGGGGCCTGTACCTCCCAAGTGTCCCTCTTTAGGTATCAGTGCTACATACCTCCCAAGTGCCCCTCCTTAGGAGATATTAGGGGTCCATACGTCCCAAGTTTCCCTCTTTAGGTGATATTAGGGGTTCATACCACCCAAGTGTCCCTCTTTAGGAGATATTAGGGGTCCGTACCGCCAAAGTGTCTCTCTTTAGGAGATATTAGGGGTGCAAACTTCCCAAGTGTCCCTCTTTAGGAAATATTAGGGGTTCATACCTCCCAAGAGTCCGTCTTTAGGAAATATTAGGGGTCCATACCTCCCCAGTGTCTCTCTTTGGGAGGAAAAGTCCCTCTTAGAGACCCAAATCCCTCTATCCCACTTTTCCACCCTGGTGTCCCTGTGTTTAGGAGATCAGACTGTGTGGTGTGTATAGAAGTGTATCACCCTGGTGTCTCTGTGTTTAGGAGATCAGACTGTGTGATGTGTATATAAGTGTATCACCCTGGTGTCCCTGTCTTTAGGAGATCACACTTAGTGGTGTGTATAAAAGTGTATCACCCTGGTGTCCCTGTGTTTAGGAGATCAGACTGTGTGGTGTGTATATAAGTGTATCACCCTGGTGTCCATGTGTTTAGGAGATCAGACTGTGTGGTGTGTATATCAGTGTATCACCCTGGTGTCCCTGTGTTTAGGAAATCGAACTGTGTGGTGTGTGTAGAAGTGTATCACCCTGGTGTCCCTGTGTTTAGGAGATCAGATTGTGTGATGTGTATATAAGTGTATCACCCTGGTGTCCCTGTGTTTAGGAGATCAGACTGTGTTATGTGTATATAAGTGTATCACCCTGGTGTCCCTGTGTTTAGGAGATCAGACTGTGTTATGTGTATATAAGTGTATCACCCTGGTGTCCCTGTGTTTAGGAGATCAGACTGTGTTATGTGTATATAAGTGTATCACCCCAGTGTCCCTGTGTTTAGGAGATCAGACTGTGTGGTGTGTATATAAGTGTATCACCCTGGTGTCCCTGTGTTTAGGAGATCAGACTGTGTGGTGTGTATATAAGTGTATCACCCTGGTGTCCCTGTGTTTAGGAGATCAGACTGTGTGGTGTGTATATAAGTGTATCACCCCGGTGTCCCTGTGTTTAGGAGATCAGACTGTGTGCTGTATATAGAAGTGTATCACACTGGTGTCCCTGTATTTAGGAGATCAGTAATTTGTTCAGTTACAGAAAGAGGGGTCAGTCGGTCATGACATAACGTAAAAATTCTCAGGAATGCCTCACCCACCATCCACACCCCCAGCGATACCACCTAAAACAAAAGTGTCCTTCTTTGGTCATTTCAAATGTTGGGCGGTATGGCAGAGGCAGGGAGTGGACAGTCTTTATCCCATCACCTTTAGCTGGGTGGTGGCTACCCGAGAATGATGGAAACTGTACCCCAACAACAGCTGGAATGAAGCAGGTTAACTTGTCAAATGGACAACAACCGGAAATAGCTCACATTTTTAGGGTGCTAACATTTATTGTTTCTCTCTGATCTGATAGGGACAAAAGGACACAAGGGGGTGTTGTGGACACTTGGGAACCCATCTTGGTTGGTTCTTGCTCACTTTCCTTAACCCCTTGAGGATCAAAGGGGTGCACAATACATTGTAAAGCAATACCTTGCACAGCCTTCTTGTCCTATATGTCTATATAATAATAATAATAATAACTAGTTTTTGTATAGCGCCTTTCTACCTTTCAGCACATGCGTTTGGAATTAACCAAATCGGCAGCTGAAATAATAGGTGTTATTATTACCCAATCAATGGTACTCATTTATCAACCCTGGAAGGATGAAGTGCTGAGTTGACGCTGCTAGGAATCGAACCTGCAACTTTGAGGTTTGAATAGGCTCCATAGTCAGGGTATTTACCACAATTATGTTTGGACTCTGTGTTCAAAATTAAAATGTAACCCTTTGAATGCCGTGGAGGTACACAAAGCATTGCTTTGCAATGCATTGTGCAGCTCCCTGGCACTCAAAGGGTTCGTTAGCACTGTATCTGCAGGCACTTGGAATCTGAAATGGTTCCTTGTTGAAGGACTCCTTTAATCCAAACTCCTCTCACTCACGGGTTCCTAAGAAGGGATCCAATGCATTGCAGACACTTCCAGCACTGAAAGGGTTCCTCTTGGAGTGCCAGAGCTGTGGGCAATTAAAGGGTTAACCCTTTAAAGGGGAACTATCACCTGTATACTCCTTGCTCCCTTATGAAAATGGAAGCAAAGAAACTAATGAAAATTCATGACTTTTTTTTTTTTAATTGCTCTGTTGTTTTTTTGTTTTTTCTTTAAATGAATTACTAAACCCAGCTTGCCTGTGGCATGGCAGCACCACTTGAGGCATTATATGCCTGCCCACCACATTCCCCTTTTCCTTCCTGCAGGCAGCATAGAAGTGAAGTAGCAAGCCAGGCAGTGAATACACAGTAAACAGCAACATCCCCTTTTCCTTCCTGCAGGCAGCATAGAAGTGAAGTAGCAGGCCAGGCAGTGAATACACAGTAAACAGCAACGTCCTGCACTGAGAAGCACGCCGATATGCGCAGGACATTGCTTTTTACTGTGTATTCATTGCCTGGATTTCTCCTTCATGCTGCTGCGGACTGCATGCAGCTGTTTAGACACACTACTGGAAGAAAAGGGTAAGGCAGAGGACTGGGAGAGTGCTGCCCATCATCTTAAAAGGAGAAAAGATGGCTGCGCTCTCCCTCGACTGCTCAAGATTTGGCTTATGGTTTCACCTACAGTGAAATACCATAGTAGGTGAAATGGTCCTCTTTAGTATATTTAATATATAAGTAATTGATTCGGAGGGGGGTTTAGTTGGTGACAGTTCAGGTGTGTGTGTGGCCGTGTGGGGGGAGGTACAAAACATTGCAAAGCATCACTGTGGTTCTTAAAAGGTTAATGCAGATCTGTTTCCTTAAGATGAGTTTAGTTGATTTTAAAGAGACGTAGAAAATGCCTCTAGGTTGTTCTAATCATTTTTTTGGAATTATATATAGTTTATAGGAAATTATGACCCTTTACCTGTTGGTGTTACAGTGTGGTATTATGATAAACAGACTCAGTGCTGGGGCAGTAGTACCACTCACTGCGCAATGAATGAATGTAGGCAGAGTTTGGACTGGAACATCATTCACGTACCATACGGGGAATTGGCATAAGCTGCTTTAAAGGGATAGTCATGTATATGTAAAAGTCGTTCGCCGAGTCTTTTTTATATTAAAATGAACAGATTGCTCCTTACTGTTGTGTAGTTCAAAAGTTATGAAGAGATAAAGATACCCCTTCTCCCCACGTCACTCTAAATCAGCAATCTGGTCAGGAAAGGGAAATCTGTTCATTTTAATATAAAGAAGACTCAGGAATTACTTTTAAGTAGACATGAAGAAGTCCATGACAATAAAAAACACGGACACACTAACTTTGGTATGAACAGACGGTTTATTAAACCAAACATACCATAAATTACACTTTACTTAAAACCCTTTTTGTTTTAAACACCAATTTCACATAAAACTTTTCTTTTTTCATTAAACCTGTAACACAAGCATAACCCCTCCTTTGCATGGCCAATTCAACCGGGCTCATGCTTAACATTTTCTTGCCCATCACTCAGAACCAACCATTTAACCAATTACCCCAGCTGGGCCATTCCACACTCGGCTCCAACGGGTAACGTCACCTCCCGCGACAAAGTCCGGGGCCACTTTTCCATTGTTTCTCCCCCTAGGGAACCATCATCCTTTCTTTTATCCCATATAAACTTAACTATCCCAATAACAGTAAATTATCACACCGCCATCCAGCCGAAGGGAGGGTGGGCGGGTGCTTACTTCCTACTCTATCCCTCAACCTAAACTGCCCACACTTCCTGTCCGTACCCTACTACCCTAGCTCCTACCCCTCCCCGTAACCTACCTCATTTCCTACCCTCCCCTTCTTCATGCCTCCCCTTCCTTATTAGTCTGGGGAGTTTCATTACTAACACTTTAATGTGCCTCAAGAATCATAAAGTTAACAATTTGAGTGTCAGAGAGGTACGCAAAGCATTGCAAAGCACTCAAAGGGGTAATTTCTCATAAAACCACTCCATATCACCAGATTTTAATTCTCTGTGAAACAAATTGAACTCGTCTTAAGGGGACAAGTCCACTTCAGTATATATTTTGTAGTGAATTTTTGCTTGCACAAACCCGTTCGGTAGATTGTTTTGTTGATTAAATACACTCATCTGACCCAGCTTCTGTGTCAAAATTAAACCTCCAGTATTTCCTCGCTGCACTTATCCAGCTAATCAGATAAATAAATGTTGGCTCCGGAAGACTAATGGGAATTAAATCACAAAGACTTAACGGGGCAATTCATCTATATGGGAAGTGGAGCTTCATCGATGACATATTCTGTCATCGCTTCCCTTCGCTTCCAAAATCTCTTTCTACACTGAAGATTCTGGTGTTAAGTCATAGGACGTACAATGAAACAACGCTGCATCCTCCTTAGTATCATTGAGATTTGGGGATTATCATAAACAGGAGATTTCAGTACATTTTCAAAAAAAAGAAGACTATTTTATATATTTATAGCTTGTAAAGTAATTTTTTTAAAATATAACTATTATGGGGACTTTCTACACAAGTGTTATAAGGACCCATACATTGAAGGAGCAGTAAACATTTTTTTATGAAAAATATATATTGTAGGAGATTTCCTGTTGAGTAAAATAAGTGTACACCCACTGCTGAGAGATGCATATTTCCAGAGTTAATACAGTTTAAACCTGTGGGTTTTTTTACATAAGTAGTGCCTTCTAGTTGTCAAATTCCAATTAGTTATTCTGTTATATTCTAATGGAAGGGAAAGTCAGTGACTTACATAGAATGTGACAGAAACTGCCTGTCACTTCCTGTCAGTTAGAACTATCAGGAAGTAAACACAGTAAATTCACTTCCTGTCAGAACAATCAGGAAGTAAACACAGTAAATTCACTTCCTGTCAGTTAGAACTTTCAGGAAGTAAACACAGTAAATTCACTTCCTGATTATTTGAACTGTAATAACATTTGAATAAAACAACTGACAGCGATGGGAGTGACCTTGTTTTACCCACCAGGAAAATCTTTATAACTGCTAACTGCTGCTTTATCCACTCATCTCTATTACTCAAGCTGCCCCCTGTTCTGTTCACATAATTTTGACTCTCACCCACCCTCCTAACCTCCTCTCACTCACAACACTTCCATTGAGCTACCACCCAGCTATGCATTATCAGACTTCTTCCCAACTTGTACTTTGTGTTTTTTTTGTTCGTCCCCCTTGTAGATCATTGTTGGGAAACTGGCGGCCCTCAGGCGCTTCCCCAATTCTGCCATCTGGCAGAACCACAGAGGACAAATTCCTAAAATCCTCAATGATTTTAAATGAGACAGTGCAAATGCATGTGAAGTAATTTGTTGGAGAAGTCATCTCCACTTTATCACCTCTTTATCACCGCTTAGTGAATCTCCCCCATTTTTTAAACATTTTAAGTATTACTATCATTTTAAAGGGATAGTAATACTTCGTTTTATCTTTATTTTATTTTTTAGGCATTAAAAAAACATGAAGAACGATATAAGTCTTATCTATCAAACCTTTATGGTTTGAGAGATATTCACAAGCAAAGTTTCCCCTCCCGCCCCTTTTACCTAGTGTAAGCCATCTCTTCTCAGATGTGGAATCCAGTCCATAGACCAGACAGATAACAGCAGGGGACAGTCTTCTTCCTATGAGAACAATGAAAGCCCTGCCCCCCTTGACTAGTTTTTCAGCTTTTTCCCTTATCTTAATTGAAGGTTGTCCCTCTCTGCAGTCTACCTGGATACCTCCCTTATGCTCTGGCTGAGCAGTGTTACATCAGTAAAAGGGGTGGGAGGGGGATACTTTGTCATTGAATTGCTCTTGAACTACAACTCTGACAGAATTGAAATAACACTCTCCATGGCCCAAATACCATGATGATTAATTAGAGCTGCTTTTATTACTATCCCTTTAAGTTTTATCAGAATGTGGACATTTTTGACTATAGATATGTGGCTGTTACATCATAACCTTTACTACAAGTGCAATTTACATTCTCGTGTTAGTGCGCTTTCAAGTGAAATAATCCTTAGCTACACTGCTGAAGGCTTCAGTTTATGTTACCTTCCAAATTGTTGTCATCAGTGGAGTGTAGCCCAATATTTAAGTGCATTACAGAGATTTATTTTGTTTGGGTTTGGCCAAGAGTCCTGCTCACCCTTTCCCTGCTGGAGGGGGTCATAAAATATTGGCTAAGAAAAGGCACCTGTATGATTCATATAAATCAATGCTGAAACACAAATCAAATGTCTTTCCCCTCTCTCCGGAGCATGTTCTAATTTGTTTTTGCTAACTTATTTCACGTGGACATATTTGCTGTCAGAATTGTGTTTGACTTTCCAAGTGCATACATTCTCTGGCAGACGTTCTCTCTCCTAGCCATGTAACATTCACTCTGCATCCGGGGAGATCAGGTTAGGTCAGGGGTGGGAAACCTGAGGCCCACCAGCTGTGTAGCACTACAACTCAAATCATCCCCAGCCAACCAACAGCTACTTAATGTCATGAGATCATATTAATTATTGGTGTCAGAGGTTTTTCCTGCTGAGAAAAAAACAAGTTATTGAGAGACTCTTCATTCAAAAGTTAAAACAGCTCAAGATAAGTCCTCTCTATTTCCATGTTTGGAAAGCTTTACAGTTTATTAACAGAAATACTCCATAGGGACTAATAAAACAGCACCGCCTACTGGATACTTTATAAACAATTTTTTAGCAAAGAAAATAAATTTGAGAGACAAGAAATCAAACAAGTCAGAGTTATTAATATATATACATAATAAAACATTATACTAAATCTTTAAATGGCTAGTAATGTTTCACAACAAAAGCAGCTCAGATTAATCTTCATAGTATTTGTGCCATGGAGAGTGTTATTTCAGTACTGTCAGTGTTGTAGTCCAAGGGTAATTGAATGATAAAGTATCCCCCTCCCGCCCCTTTTACTGATGTAACACTGCTCACCTCAGAGGAGCAAGACTGTCCGGATGGATCACAGAGAGGGACAATCTTCAGTGATCATAAGGGAAAACCTGAAAAAAGTGTCAAGGGGGCAGGGTTTTCCTTATGCTCACAGTAAGAAGATTGTCCCTTGTTGTGAGCTGTCTGGTCCCAGTACCAGATTCCACATCTGAGGGGAGGTGGCTTGCACTAGGTAAAAGGGGCAGGAGGGGGATACTTTATCATTCAATTGCTCTTGAATTACAACTCTGACAGTATTGAAATAACACTCTCCATGGCCCAAATACTATGAAGATTAATTAGAGCTGCTTTTATTGTGAACCATTACTATCCCTTTCAGTATTTACTGTCTTGGACTGAGTTGCTGATATATTGTTACAATATGTAACTCTTTTCATTTTTTTCTTTCGCAGCCACCCGAGAGTCGGCCTTCGTTCACGCCATTGCCTCAGCTGGAGTAGCATTTGCTGTAACCAGAGCGTGTGCGGAGGGAACTGCTACCATCTGCGGTTGTGACACCCATCACAAAGGACCCCCAGGTGAAGGATGGAAGTGGGGAGGGTGTAGTGAAGACATGGATTTTGGAAGCATGGTATCTCGTGAATTTGCTGACGCTCGTGAGAACAGGCCTGATGCTCGATCTGCTATGAACAGGCACAACAACGAGGCGGGAAGAACGGTAAGTTGATTTTTTTTTTTCTGTTTACGTGAGCTGTTATATACAGTGCTCACTGGACAAAATTTGTTTAAAAAATGCTTAGTTTTTGAAAAATCTTAAACCTTTAAGGGAGCAAGGTATTGCATACCCCTCTGTTCTTTAAAAAGTTACATAGTTACAGAGTAGTTTAGGTTGAAAAAAGACTTGAGTCCGTCAGGTCCAACTCTTTTGTTATTCTTGTTTACCGCTGTTGTTCCAAAAGAAGGCAAAAAAAACCCTTATTTCAGTCATTTCAAGTTCTGGTTTGAATGGGGGGAAAAATTCCTTCTTGACTCCAAATGGCAATCAGATTTCTCCTTGGATCAACAAGCGCTAACTAAATATTAATCCCAATACTAACGTACAAATTGAGTAACTGGGCAGGCAAATGGCAAATGAGATTCAATATAGACAAGTGTAAAGTTATGCATTTTGGGTATAATAATAAAAATGCAACATATAGTTTAAATGGTGTTTCTCTGGGGAAATCTACTAATGAAAAGGATTTGGGAGTAATGGTAGACAATAGACTCAGCAGTAGCTGCAGTGCCAGCTGGCAGCTGCAAAGGCCAATAAGATATTGGCATGTATTAAAGGGGGTATTGACTCAAGGGAGGAAGATATAATTATGCCTCTTTACAGGTCCATGGTAAGACCCCACCTAGAATATGCTGTTCAATTCTGGGCGCCCTTTCTGAAAAAGGACATTATGGAACTAGAGAGAGTGCAGAGGAGGGCTACAAAACTAGTAAGGGGAATGGAAAGTTTTAGTTATGAAGAGAGGCTAGAAAAGTTAAACGTGTACACACTAGAGAAACGGCGTCTTAGAGGGGATATGATAACACTATATAAATATGTTCAGGGCCCATATAAAGGGCTTTCAAAAGACCTGTTCATTAACAAAACAGTACACAGGACAAGGGTTCACCTGCTTAGACTTGAGGAAAGGAGATTTAATCTACAACAGCGGAAGGGGTTCTTTACAGTAAGGACAATAAAGGTATGGAATGCACTTCCGGAGGAGGTGGTGCTATCAAATACATTAGATGCTTTTAAAAGGGGCCTGGATACTTATTTAAAAGAGCATAATATAGAGGGCTATGCACGTTAGTATTGGGATTAATATTTAGTTAGGGCTTGTTGATCCAGGGAGAAGTCTGATTGCCATTTAGAGTCAGATGCCTTCTTTTGGGTCAGCGATGGTAAACAGGAATAGGAAAAGGGTTGAACTGGATGGACGCAAGTCTTTTTTCAACCTAAATTACTATGTAACTATGTACATAGCCCTCTATGTTCTGCTCTTTTAAATAAGTATCCAGGCCCTTTTTAAAGGCATCTAATGTATTCGATAGCACCACCTCCTCAGGCAATGAATTCCATACCTTTATTGTCCTTACCATAAAGAATCCCTTCCTCTGCTGTAGACAAAATCTCCTTTCCTCAAGTCTAAGTGGGTGACCCCTTGTCCTTTGTACCGTTCTGTTAAAGAACAGTTCTTTGGAGAATGAACAAGTTACGGATCACTAACTCTTCCTAATAATAATATCCCTCTTACGTTAATCTGGGTAGAGAATCCTGATGGTCACTGTTAATCAATTCTCTGGATAGGTTCCACAAAATTAATGTTTAATTAATACTGGATATTATGGCCACAAATGTGGGCATAATTCTTTGTTGCCAATGTCCAGGCCCTAAACCCGCTTCCACTAAAGCCTTCAATAGGAGAAAATCAGTGCCCTGAATTTTGGCCACAAATAATCATGTACATCTCTCTAGCATTCTAGAAAGCTACGCCTCTTTCCATTCCTATCCCGCTTTCCATCCGATATAATAACAACATAGAATGAACTGTTTAAAACCTTATTTATGAAAAAAGCATCTATGTCTGATTATATGGGACAGTGAGGGTACATGTCTGTATGCAAAAGGATTATTTTCTCAATAGAACCAATCGTCCAAGTATCAATGTTCTCCATTTCTATGATGAGTTTCCATTAATTTGGAAGATATTGAATTAAAAGAAACTGAGAAATAGGGTACATAAGGGATATACGTTACTGAAAAGATTAAAAATATAATAACACAGAAACACAGAATTTGATGGCAGATAAGAACCATTCAGCCCATCTAGTCTGCCCATTTTCCTACTGTAAAAACCTCAGACCTTATTTGGTCTTTGGTCTTGTCTTATGTTCAGGACAGCCTTATGCCTATCCCATGCACTTACATGCCACAATGTATTAACCTATACCACTTCTGCTGGTAGGGTATTCCACTTATCTACTACCCTCTCAGTGAAGTAAAAATGTCTTACATTACATCTAAACCTGTGTCCCTCTAGTTTTAGACTATGGCCTCGTGTCCTAACATTTTTACTCCTTTGAAATCTACTTCCATCCTGCACTTTGTTGAATCCCTTCATGTATTTGAATGTGTCTATCATATCCTCTCTCTCTCTTCTCTCCTCCAACCTATACATGTTCAGATCCTTTAGTCTTTGATTTATTGCTTGTGGGGGGAATAGCTTATAATTTAGATTTTGTAAGTGACTTTTCTAATTCTGTTTTTCCCCTATAGTCCATCACTGACCACAGACACCTTAAATGCAAATGTCATGGACTCTCCGGCAGCTGTGAAGTTAAAACTTGTTGGTGGTCCCAGCCAGACTTCAGAGTGATCGGTGACTATCTCAAGGATAAGTATGACAGTGCTTCGGAAATGGTGGTGGAAAAGCATCGAGAATCACGAGGGTGGGTTGAAACCCTACGACCCAAATACACATTCTTTAAGCCGCCGACAGAGAGAGATTTGATTTACTATGAGAGTTCACCCAACTTTTGTGAACCCAATCCAGAGACTGGATCTTTTGGAACACGCGACAGGGTTTGCAATGTCACCTCTCATGGGATAGATGGGTGTGATCTCTTATGTTGTGGACGAGGACACAACACAAGGACTGAGAAAAGGAAAGAAAAATGCCACTGCATTTTCCATTGGTGCTGCTATGTTAGTTGCCAAGAATGCATAAGAGTATATGATGTTCACACCTGCAAATGAGAAGCTATTTTCAAGCTATGTTTCAAGACATGATTTTACCACTGTTGTCCAGGCATGGCTCAGTGAGTCTTTGACTTCAGATGGAACAAATAGAATAGGTCCGAAGGCTCACTAGAAATGCCAAGATACAACTGGAGACTATCGCTACTTAAATAGGGATTTCATAAAACGATACACCCCTATAAATACAGTATATCCAGACTATTTTCTTGTCCTAGTCATAAGTGTGATGTCAAGAAGTGGAAGACAAGTTTGATAAGGTTCATCGTTCATCTTTCTTTTGAACAAATTCAAGCTACGGTTTGCAACAAAAAGTGGGATTCCGAGTGAGTAGGAAAGGTTCAGGAGATTCTCATGAAACATTTTAAACACGTAGGAGAGACGGGCGACATGATGTCATTCAAGAGTCTGCACCGATTTCTCCTTGAGTTGTCACAAAAGGACCTCATGCATAAAACCAGAGTTGGGCAAATCTGAAGACAAGCAACCTCATTATAGGGGATATTAAAAATCCCATTCATTTAACCCTTTAAACCCTTGAATACTAGAAAGGTCTCCATCTCATGTTTTGAAGACATCGCTAGCATTCATGAGGTTTAAAAACCTAATTTAAATCAATAGGAATCTTGTTTCCTATGATGTAGAGTGTTCTCCCAATAATATCTCCACTTCCTGTTTATTCATAAGCCCCAATGCATTTTCTGCAAAATTAGGTGTCAGCGTCAAAATGATGTCATTTCTCAAGTGATGTCATCTATTAAAATGATATCATTACCATATTATGAAAAAGGGAACAAGTCTGATGCACTAAGGAAATGAGATGCAAACTAACTGGAACAAACTGAATAAGTAAAAATTGCCATCGATTTATATGGGGCTTTTAACCCCTTTATTGTGAAAGAAGTCTGTAGCACAGTGCATAGTAATGCGTTGGAGACTTTTTTAGCAATCAAGGGTTAAAAGCATAATTTAAATTAATGGGACATTTTAATTTGTCCTGTAGGGTGCAGTCAGTTTACACTAGAATTCCTCAAGTTCTTCTTAGTACATCAGCCTCGATGTGTTCTCTGTAAAGTAGTTATCAAAATCAAAATGGCAGAGAATTTGAGAAATGTAATTATGCACCAACCAAACAATTAATCAGCTAATCCACCAACTGACCGATCAACAAACCCACCCACCGACCAACCAACAAACCAACCTACCAACCAGCCAACGAACCAACCTACCAGCCAAGCAGCCAGCCATCCATTCAATCATCCAGCCAAGCAGCCAACCAATCAACCAGCCAACCAATCAACCAACCAATCAGAACCAACCAAGCAACCAACCAATCAGCCAACCAGCCAACTAACCAAACAACTAAACAAGCAAGCAACCAGCCAGCCATCTTATCAGACAACCCTGCTCCCACCGTTCATGACTAAAATAAGTGAAATGGGACTTCTCTGTACCATAACCTCCACATCACTAAACGAACTGGGATTCAAGAGAGTCAAGATATTTCAATAGACTTAAGTTGGAAACTGCACTTAATTCACCATTACTCGTTATATTACGCAGGTTGAAACATCTTTCAAAATGGGACACGCCATTCAGACAAAAGAAAAATATGTATTTTTAGTACACTGGAGATTATGTATTTGTGAACCAACTTTCACCTTAGTGTTTTTGTATTTGTGATCAGCTATTCTCTGTAGAATCTATTTTGACAGTATGACACACTACTACTTACTGGCTCCAAATGTTCAGATTTCAGCTCCTTGGTATAAATGCAACCCCCTTGTTCATTTAAAGAGAATTAAAAACTACCTAAATGTTGTAAAAGCCATTTGGTCTAAATATAAAAATGGTCAGCAAAGAGTCAATTAAAAAAAAAACCCTTTTATTGGCAATATTTTTGTGTGTTATCATGAAGAACACACTACAGGATAGTAACTTTCAGTGCTATGCCACAAAACTGTTAAAGTGGAACTATCACCTTAAATAAAGTCCCCCCCCCCCAATTATTAGGCATATGGAATTATGCTTAGAAACAGTGCTATTATCCAGCATAAGTACCGCGTTATAAAGAATTCCTACTTGATCTGAGATTGGCGGTCAGGATTCTTGCTTTAGAGGCATCTGCTCACCAGTGTCATCAGTCACTTCCTGTACCTTAAGGTACAATGCAGCACCTCCTAGAGGAGACTGGGATGGACAGAACAGGCTAGCGGATGTCTCTAAGCCAAGATGTCTGAGCACAAGCCTGGCCGCCAGTCTCAGAAGAAGAAGGAATTTCTTCATAACGCGGTACTTGTGCGCAATGATAGTACTGTTTCTAAGCATATCGCCATATGTCTAATTATTGGGGGGGGGTGCTTTTTTTAGGATGATAGTTCTGCTTTAATTTCATGAAAAAGGTGAATTTCTCAAGAAAATATTTATTTTACAGAATAAGGCTTTTACAACATAGAGACGGGTTTTAATTATCTGTAAAACAAACAAAAGTTTTCTTAGGGGTGACAGATCCACTATAAAGGATCAATATAAAGTCAATAAAGATAATTTGAAACCCAAGGCTTTGCCATTACAGCGATGGGAACAGAGTTTCCACATAGCTCATAGGTCACCAGTTTTCTTCTGGTTTGCTGTACAGATTATAGAGATCTGCACAGCTGGGTGATATCAGCACCTTACTCAGTGCTCATGGGAGCTTTCCTCTCTCCCCATAGAAACACCATAGATGCTAGATTTCAGTGAATCCATTATTAGGCTCCTATGAGGAAGAAAGAAAGCTCCCATTAGCACCGAGTGAGCCTCCTGTGTCACCAAGCTGTGCAGATCTCTGTGATCTGCACAGAAAACCAAGTGAAAACCTGTGACTTATGAGAGGGGAACTCAGCCAGGGATTTAAAGGGAGAGTAACACTTAATATGTTATATATATATATATATATATATATATATATTGTTGGGTTTATCTTCCTGAGTAAAACAGTGTTACTCCCATTGCTGAGAGGTGTTTTATTCCAAAGTTATTGTAGCTCATTCAGTATCTGAATGTCCTGAAATGTTACAGTGGCGCTGTTTCTATACCATCCTATGGAAGTTTATGGTCAATTGAACAGAACATTCCATAGGATGCTATTGCAACAACGTTACTGTAAAATTTCAAGCCATCGAGATACTGCATCTAAAACAATTAAAGTTTGAGCTGCAATAAATTTGGAATAAAACACCTCTCCGCAATGGGAGTAAGTTTGTTTTACTCAGGAAGATAAAAACATAAATATATATGTTTTTACATATTAAGTGTTAATATCCTTTTAAAACACTTTTTCATTGGTCCTATAATTTCCCTCTAACTTTTTGGGACCAGCTATGGGATCCAAATAGATAACTGGGAGGGGACACACACACTGGATTTGAATACAAAAAGCACTAGTCAAAATTGATTCTTCTTCCCTTTAACTCTTTTGAGTGTCAGAGCTTTGTACAAGGCATTTGCTCTGCAATGTGTTGCGCACCCTCGGGCACTCAAAGGGTTAAATGCTGCTATCCAACTTATAACTATACAAATATGATTGTTTTTTTCTTTCTATGAAAGAAATTGTTTAGATGCTAGTTTTTTAAGAAAAAAAATAAAGATGTGAAGTTTTGTACTAATTCACCTTCGGATATTTGTTCACAATCTGTATACAGGTCTTAATTTTATCTGGAAAAAAAAACAGGGAGTATATTAGTTTGAGAGAATAATTTATGTCCTTTTAACGTTTTCAGGAACATTACATTTTGGAAGAAAACCCCATCATCAAAAATATCAAAGCTAAAATGCATTTAGAATCAAGGATAACAGCACCTTTGTCCTTTAAAGGGATAGTAATATCGCTTTAAAAGTTGCTCACTGTGTCTTCTGTATGTTAAAAGTAACAGATTGCACTATGTCTAATACCTTATTTGTTTGCAGTTCAAAAGTTATGAAGCGATAAAGATCTCTCGCCCGCCCCTGCTGGCCTCCTCCGGCTGAAGATGCAAGTTGGTCAGGACGGCTGCAGCGAGGGACAAACTTCGGTAAACAAAGGGAAATTCTGCACTCCTTCATCAAGAGGGACAGGATTTCCCTTATACTTAAAGGGATAGTAATACTTTATTATTACTGTCCCCCATATTGTAGGTATTTGCAAAATAAGTTAATAGCCCCCAGGTGCATCTCTCAATCCTTTATGGTTTCAGAGATAACCGAAGGCAAAGTTCCCCCTCCCTCCCCCTTCCTGTTGTGCTGACTGCAGGGGAAGTCTGTCGTACGACAGGCTTGTGGCTCTGCAGCAGAGCCGAGATCCCATTAGTGAAGAAGAATTATTTCACTGAAACGGTCTTTTACATGTGCTCGGTTTGTTATTGGTTTGCAAGCACGCGTAGAAGACCGTTTCAGTGAAATAATTCTTTGTCACTAACGCGATCACGGCTCTGCTGCAGAGCCGCATGATGAAAGACAGACAGGATATCACTGCAGTCAGTACAACGCTGACTTCAGGGAAGGGGGAGGGACGGGGGACTTTGCTTTCGGTTATCTCTCAAACCATAAAGGTCTGAGAGATGAACCTGGGGGCTATTAATTTATTTTGCAAATACCTACAATATGAGGGATAGTAATAATAAAGTATTACTATCCCTTTAATGAAGTTTGTCCCTCGCTGCAGCCGTCCCATGACCAGATTTCAGATTTGGTGGGAGGAGGCCAGAAAGGGGAGGGCGGGGGGATCTTTATCGCTTCATAACTTTTAAACTACAAAAAAAGTAAGGACTTAGACAAAGCGAAATACGTTACTTTTAACATACAGAAGACTCGGCAAACGACTTTTAAAGCGACATCACTATCCCTTTAATAAAATTCTAGAAGAAACTCTTTCTTCAGCAGTAGTCACCAAAAGTAGTATTCTGGAATCTACAGACCTGCAATTTTGGGGGGCAAACCAACTGCAGCACAGGGGACAAATATCCTTCAAGATGTTAAAAATCCAGTTTAAATCAACAGGAATTTTCATTTCACCCCTACTTGTATTTAGTTTCATCCAGAATTTCAGCTCTGTACCTGAATAAGCCGCCAAGTGCCAGATCTGGGAAAGGCATGTTAGTAAATCTGTATGAGAACAAATTGCTTTGGTGTAAAGCAGTGTACCCCATGATCAGAACAGCTTGAATTACTTGGGCTCATCATTAACCCTTTGAGTGCCAGAGGGGTACGCAACGCATTGCAAAGCAATGCGTTGCGTACCCCTCTGGCACTCAAAGGGTTAAAGGGGATCTAGCACCCCTATACATGTTTGTCTAAAACATTAGTTTATATAGCAATTAGATTGAAAACTGTTTTCATTTTTTTTTAATCTTTATTTTGCCCAAATTAAACTTCTAAAGATTACCCTGCGGCTTCCTCCCGGACATACTGCGGTTACCAGCTCTGTACTGCAGTCCGTCACTCTTCCTCTTCTCCCCTCCCTCTATCCAGCCTCCTCCAATGACAGAGGCTTTCTGCATGTAAGCTGGAGCGCTCTCATTGGCCAAAGACCGCTCCAGCTTACATGCAGAAATCCTCCATGATTGGAGGAGACTAGATAGAGGGAGGGGAGCAGAGCAAGAGTGACAGACTGCGGTAACAGAGCTGGTAACCACAGTTTGTCTGTAAGGAAGCCACAGGGTATTCTTTTGACGTTTAATTTGGGAAAAATAAAGATTTAAAAAAACTGAAAACAATTTTCAATCTAATCGCTATATAAACTAACGTTTTAGATAAACATGTATAGGGGTCATAGATTCCCTTTAATGCATCACATCTATAATGAAGAAAGTATTACATTCTGATAAAATGTCTGGGTCATTAAATGGAAACTTGACCTTCAGAAATAAGTGGTTCTTAATTTGTTTACGAGAGGTCCTTACCTAGTGTCCTTCATACAGCAGCCTGGTGTAGCTGTTAATCAGTGGCGTAACTCGTCATTAGAGAGCCCGGGTGCAAATATTTTTGTGGCCCCGATCACAAATATATTTCCACAAAGGCATACCTATAACCTACTGGACCATCGTCAGATGTTGCCCTGTTGGATGCTGGACCCTCTGTATTTAAACCCCCTGCTGTTTACAGATATTTTGCAGATGCCTCAATTGACCTGTGGGCAGTAAGCGACACAAGTGATCAGATTGTAAACTGAAACAGCTAGCAGAGGAGTATAAGAGGCACCAAAACAAATAAAAACAAGTACAGTGATATATGTGTGTTTATATATATATATATATATATATATATATATATATATATATATATATATATGTAAAGGTCCAGCCAATTTGAAGCGCTATCACATTAAATATCATCTTTTTGAAGATTCTTGTGCGCTGTCTCTCACTGGAAGCCCAGGCTGAGTATATCTTGTTCATATTTTATGGCAAGGCTTAAAATGTGAAGTCCTTTCCTACTAGCCAGACCTGAAAAGTTACTCGCCACTGCAAGACATAACATACCCACCAGGGCTGAATTTCTACTCGCCAGGGCTACATTTTTACTCGTTAGTGGCGAGTGGAAATTTTGAGCCCTGTTCTATGGGATGTGCACCTGATTATGGCTTTGTTAACGCTTAGGAGTGTGCCACTGCCAATTCCTGTTTTTCTGTATATATATATATATATATATATATATATATACACACTAAATTTCAAAAAGTTTGCGGTCACTTAGAAATGTCCTTTTTGTTTCCATCAGTTGCAAAATGAATACGAAATACAGTCAAGACGTTGACAAGGTTAAAAATAATGATTTTTAATTTAAATAATAATTGAGCCCTTCAATCTTTGCTTTCATCAAAGAATCCTCCATTTGCAGCAATTACAGTCTTGTAGACCTTTGACATTCTAGTTGTCATGTTGTTGAGTTCACCCCATGCTTCCTGAAGCACATCCCACAATTTAGATTAGCTTCATGGGCACTTCTTACATACCATACAGTCAAGCTGCTACCATAACAGAAACAAGGACATTTATAAGTGACCCCAAAGTTTTGAATGGTAGTTTATATATATATATATATATATATATATATATATATATACACACATATGTGCAGCCATTGTCAAGGCACTGCAGGATGAAGGCCTCCTTAGCAAGTTGAGGGTATGGACTATAACTATGCTGGTCCAGTGCGGGTTGGCAGATATTTGACCCTACTGGGGACTATAACTTGCAACCCTGAGGTTTGATCAGATTCCACAGCTAGGGCATGAACCAACTGATAGATATTAATTTAGGTTAGCCATGTTAGTCCAGTGGTGTAGAGGCCACAGGAATGAGTATCGCAGTATGTAATATCTTTTATATTGGACTAACATTCAATTATATGGACAAGCTTTCAAGAGCGATGCTGCCTTTTTCAAGTCTACAGCAGTATGTTTTAGAGACTTGAAATAGGAAACATCTGTCTTGAAAGCTTGTCCGTATAATTGAATGTTAGTCCAATATAAAAGATATTACATACTGAGATACTCATTCCTTTGACACACACATATACATATATATACAAATTTAACAGACTACTGTTTGAAGGACATCTACCTAGGTAAATCACCTTATTAAACAAATAAGGGTGACGTATTTTAAAGGTATAGTCGCCCTTTAACACTTGAGTGCCGGAAAGATATGAAACAACTTGTCACTTTGTGCCCTAGCAAGTATTCTGTTTGTTCGTCTCTTCTCATAATCTACTGTCTAATAGATACAGTATTATAATGCTGATGTATCATCCAGTAATTGTTTGCCTTAGTGACAACCTTGATCAGTGCTCTAGGGGCTGGATTCTATTGCAGGTGATAAATGTTACCTCCCGTTTTATCAAATACTAGTTGAAGAGCCAGTGTACACGAGCAACAGTGACACTCAGCAACGGCCGCGGTGCAGTCATGCACAATACAGACTGCCTGCGCCGCGGCTGATACGGAGCGGGGTGCTCCGAATTTAGACCGTAGTCCTGTCTGAGCACCAACAACAGTCTGAATTCAGAGTGCTGTCTGCGCACGGTCTGAATTTGGAGCGACCCGGCTCACTTGTCACCCGCGACACAGGCAGTCTGTACTGCGCATGACAGCTTCTGACAAACATACATTTAGCTAATTATTATTATATAGAATTTTCCTATTGAAGTCTATGGGGAAACCTGGAGATACAAGCAGAGGTAAAATTAGCACCTGCGATAGAATCCAGCCCCTGATCTTCCTTTTTTCCTTTTTTTTGTATATAATACCCCTTAGGCGCTCAAAGAGTTTAAGTCTCAATGTTGTTTCCATTAGGACTATAGATAAAGGGATAACGCCCTTCCCCAGATTTGGCACTAACGAATGGAACCTAATGTCCTGACGAGGCTGTAGAACTGAATACCAACACAGA
The DNA here is from genome assembly GCA_037306005.1 of Rhinophrynus dorsalis. Classification (NCBI taxonomy): domain Eukaryota; kingdom Metazoa; phylum Chordata; class Amphibia; order Anura; family Rhinophrynidae; genus Rhinophrynus; species Rhinophrynus dorsalis. The sequence continues at coordinate 474,463,605 of CM074723.1, read as the reverse complement.
CTGGGACAGTTCAGGTGCAAACCAACGACACTGTAGAGGACAAATGAAAATTTGGATACGTTTTCATGCACTTAACCCTTTGAGTGCAAGAGAGGGATCCAACGCATTGCAACGCAATGCGTTGGATACCTCTCTCGCACTCAAAGAGTTAAATGGGGCTTTTAAACCCTTGACTGCTAGAAAGCAAAGTGCTGGAAATCTTTCTAACACTCAGGGGATTTAAATATCTTATTTAAAGGGACACATCCACTTTATCATGACTTTACACACGTGCACAATATGTGGCAGTCAAACGACCTATACTTTGTATTGTTATAATTATTATTATTTTTAATCTGCACCTGTTTTTTTAATCCTTTATATCCATGACATGGAGCTCGCTGGATCTGAGTATCCAGACAGCTCTCAAGTCAGGGTCTGTGAAATGAGAGATATTTATAGTATGTGGCAGTCTCCCTGCTCACTGTAGTGTGGAGTGCTCTGTATCCTGTAGAGGTGGCTTTTATACATTGTTTCACTGTCTTTTTTTACATTGTATCTTTTTTTTTTTTTTTTTTTTTACATTATTGTACTCTCTCTGCATTTCACAGTCCCGCAAAGGAAGCTCCCTGGAAACAGGTGTAAAATGATAGGTGAAGATGAAAAAATAGTGAAAATTATAAAACGGTTTGACTTTATATGTAATGTGCTGGCAGTAGCAAAGTCAAATTAAAGATGGAACTGTCCCGTTAAATCAATAGGAATTTGTATTCTGCCCCTATGGTGCAGTTGGTTTGCCCAGGAATTACACCAGGAGGGGGATTTGCTAAGGTGTGATAAAGAGGTGATAACTTCTCCAGAGATATCACTTCTCCAGTTCCATTGTTATTCCATAGAGCCTATGCACTAAGATTTCTCCCACTTGAGAGGTCTTAGTGCATTGGTTCTACAGAATAACAGTGGAACTGGAGAAGTGATATCACTGGGGAAGTCATCTCCAATTTATCTCCTCTTTATCACGCCTTAGTGCATAACCCCCCAATTCTTCTTAGCAAATCAGCGTCCATGCTGATCTTAGAAAAAAAATGACCTAAACGGGATTGTGTTAAGGTAATATTAACCTGTTAACACTGCCACATTTTCCACTGCCTTGTTGGACCATTCAAGATCAAGAACAGTGGCATTCAATTAGGGTCAGTCAGGGCACCTAACAGGACAGGCTGTGAAGAGATCCCACTTTAATTATAGGGGCCAAAAATAAATCGAAAATTGGAGCAACTGTGGGGCAAACCAAATGCACCATAGAGTATAAATAAATAAATAAATAAAACATTAATTTAAATGGACATTTACCCTTTGAATGAAATATATGTCTCCAATACACCTGGCATTGAAAGGGTTAAATGGCCTGTTTAAAGGGATAGTAATACTTCGTTTTAACTTTATTTTATTTTGTAGGCATTAAAAAAAACATGAAGAATGATATAAGTCTTATCTCTCAAACCTTTATGGTTTAAGAGATATTCACAAACAAAGTACCTCCCCCCTGTTCAACCAGATCAGAAGGGAGGTGCCCAGGTAGACTGCAGAGAGGGACAATCTTCAATTAAGATAATGGAAAAAGCTGAAAAACTTGTCAAGTGGGGCAGGGCTTTCATTGTTTTCATACAAAGAAGATTGTCCCCTTCTGTTATCTGTCTGGTCTTACAACCAGACTCACATTTGAGAAGAGATGGCTTACACTAGGTAAAAGGGGCGGGAGGGGAAACTTTGCTTGTGAATATCTCATAAACCATAAAGGTTTGAGAGATAAGACTTATATCATTCTTCATGTTTTTTTAATGCCTACAAAATAAAATAAAGTTAAAATGAAGTATTACTATCCCTTTAAATCAATGGGAATTTGGAAGATTTGCATTTGAGGTATGACCTAAAGTTATTCCCTGTTTGCTATCATTTATATGGCCCTAGATGAGTTAACTGTTTGAGAGATATCCAATGCATTGTAATGGGTTGGATATCTCTCTAGCAATCAAAAGGTTAATCAGTGGCTCAGTCATTCTGATTACCTCAACTGTGATACAGCAAGGATATGCTTAAAGGGATAGTAATACTTTGTTTTATCTTTATTTTATTTTGTAGACATTGAAAAAACATGAAAAACGATATGTCTTAGCTCTCAAACCTTTATGGTTTGAGAGATATTCACAAGAAAAGTTTCCCCCTCCTGCCCCTTTTACCTAGTGTAAGCCATCTCTTCTCAGATGTGGAATCCAGTCCATAGACCAGACAGATAACAGCAGGGGACAATCTTCTTCCTATGAGAACAATGAAAACCCTGCCCCCCTTGACAAGTTTTTCAGGTTTTTCCCTTATCTTAATTGAAGATTGTCCCTCTCTGCAATCTAACTGGGCACCTCCCTTCTGATCTGGCTGAACAGTGTTACGTCAGTAAAAGGGGCGGGAGGGGGATACTTTGTCATTGAATTACTCTTGAACTACAACTCTGACAGAATTGAAATAACACTCTCCAAAGTCCAAATACTATGATGATTAATTAGAGCTGCTTTTATTATGAAACATTACTATCCCTTTAAATCCTTCACCTTTCAGGCCTAGTCCACTAGTTTGCTGCAGCAACTTTGTAGCAACTGCGATGCGAGATTGCTATTGAAAATTATTGTCACTGAAAAAATGTCACCTACGCTACTTATCCTTCAATGACATCTGTTCTGTGAGGCGTGCTGCTGAAATGATTTTGCTGTGACAAAGTCACAAACTAGGGTGTCCCGGGGTCCCCCAGACGATATTCTCAATCTAAATCAACCTTATACTTCATGTTCTCCCTCATACAAAATGCACATAATGTATAATATTAAATTCCAAAGCTATGTACAAAGTAGGATGTCACCTTTTTTTTTGTATTTCTTAAGTTCAATTATTTTTTTTTATGATTATTTATTTTATGAATAAATGTATATATTAGTGAGAGTATATATTTTCAGAAATAACTTGTTGGGACAGTGTTGATATCGCTATGTTGTGGTGACCTCAAAGTCTTATTCTGGTTATTAATGACAGCACATTAGTCATGACTTTGTTTATAACTGTTTTGTTACCTGTAAGTTGCTAGATGTGTTAACTCTATAATGATAATTAAATATGTATTAATTTTAGTTCCGATTGGTGTGTTGCTTGTTAGAGAGTTACCCTTTCTCCTCCATATTCAACGGATATTATTTGGGAGGACTCATATTAAGATTTGCGAGCCATTCCTGGATAGGGTTGCCACCTTTTCTTCAAAAAATACCGGCCAAAGTATTCCAACCACAGGGCCGGATTTACATCTCAGGAGCCTGTAGGCACAGAAATCTGAAGCGCCCCCCCACCCCCAATTGGCCATCTCCACAATGCTCCAAATCTCCACATTACCTCCCATATCCATATTGCCCTCACATTGCCCCCATCAGCTCCAACTGTCTTGCCCCCATCATCTCCAACTTGCCCCCATCAGCTCTAACTTGCCCCCATCAGCTCCAAGCTCCAACTTGCCCCATCAGCTCCAACTGTCTTGCCCCTATCATCTCCAACTGTCTTGCCCCCATCAGCTCCAACTTGCCTCCATCAGCTCCAACTGTCTTGCCCCCATCAGCTCCAACTGTCTTGCCCCCATCAGCTCCAACTGTTTTGTCCCCATCAGCTCCAACTTGCCCCCATCTGCTCCAAGCACCACATTTCCCCCATCAGCTCCAACTTGCCATCACATTGCCATCAGCTCCACATTGCCCCTCCGTATCCGTTTCCTACCTCCCTGGTGGTCCAGTGGCAGGAGATGTCTGTGCCGCCTTCTGCACAGACCTGCAGCTCCCGCGCTGTCTTCTCTTTAGGAAGAGCCAACGAGGGGGAGCAACAGCAGCTACAGGTCTGTGCCGAAGAAAACACAGACCTTAGCAAGCGAGAGGCAGGCCGGGTGGCGGGTTACTGTGCGAAGCGTTGTGAATTTAAAAAAAAAACATTTCAATGACAGGCGCCCCTCTGTGGGGTGCGCCTGTAGGCAGGTGCCTACTCTGCCTTATGGCAAGTCCGGCCCTGTCCCTCCATAGACTTAACATTGGAAAGAAGCCAATTCTTTACCGGCCTACCGGTAAAATACCGGCCGGGTGGCAACCCTATTCCTGGATATACCTGTAAATTCAAAATTAATGTTACAATTGAATATTAATGAAACACCAAAGGAGTACCATGTAATATAACATATATTGGAAAGACCTTCTTCCCAGCATCTCAGACACAAAGAGATGTTTCAGTTACCAGCCAAGTGAATATTCACATCTGTGAAAGATACAACCACCTCCATGCAGTTTTCTAGATCTCATTCACCCCACTAAAAATATTTCTTGGTTCCTGTTCCCTCTAGACTGCAAGATCCCCCTTGGATAATACCTTAAAGGGATAGTAATACTTCGTTTTATCTTTATTTTATTTTGTAGGCATTAAAAAAAAACATGAAGAATGATATAAGTCTTATCTGTCAGACCTTTATGGTTTGAGAGATATTCACAAGCAGTTTCCCCTCACTGACCAAAACTGTCAAGACTGCCATCTAGCTGTCAGATTTGGAATCTGGTCTGCAGTTCAACCGCTGGCTCTTCAGCAGAGTCGAGATCGCAAGATATAAAAATAACTATTTCATTGGGAGGGTCTAAACAGTGTGCTTGCAAACCAGGCACACTTTGTAGACTATTCGAATGAAGTAATTCTACTTATATCTCACGATCTCGGCTCTGCTTTAGAGCCACGGCCGGTCCACGGACCGGATTCCAGATCTGACAGCTAGCTGGCAGACTTGACCATTTTGGTCAGTGAGGGGAAAATTTGCTTGTGAATATCTCTCAAACCACAAAGGTTTGAGAGATAAGACTTATATCGTTCTTCATGTTTTTTTAATGCCTACAAAATAAAATAAAGATAAAACGAAGTATTACTATCCCTTTAATGGGATCAAACATATAACAGGAAAGTGAGGCGGGACAGCACGATCTAAAGTAGAAAGCAAGGTATAACATTGGATGGAGATAAAACCCAGATCCAACCAGACTTCTTCCGCTAGCGCCTGAACAAGATCAGAGTGTTTCAATTGGTTTATATGTATTTCATGTAAATGTATCTAAGCTACATCCATCAAGATCCTGTTTGAAAATCACAGACTAACCTGATGGGAGATCACAATCAGTATCTACACATTCGCTAAACAGATGATCTCTCTACAGACTCCATTAGAAGGAATCCTGTAAGATTTGTGTTTTTTATCCATCCAATGTGATAGCTTGGGGGCGATTCACTATGCAGTGATAAAGAGGTGATAAAGTGGAGATGACCTACAGTGATATCACTTCTCCAGTTCCTGTGGTATTCTATGGAGCCTATGCACTAAGATCTCCAAAGCTGGAGCAATCGTAGTGTATAGGCTCCATAGCACAACATGCAAATTGGAGAAGTAATATCACTGGAAAACTCATCTCCACTTTTTCACCTCTTTATCACTCCTTGGTGCATCTACCCCTACCCCCCTGGTATTGTGGATTTTACAGCTTGAGTACAAGTGCGTAAATCAAAATGACCAAGGGGGTTATGTGATAAGGTGTGATAAAGAGGTGATGAAGTGGAGATGACTTCTACAATTATATCACTTCTCCAGTTCCAGTGCAATAATATCTCCAAAGTTAGAGAAATCTTAGTGCATAGGCTCCATAGAATATCACAGGAACTGGAGAAGTGATATTGATGGAGAAGTCATCTCCACTTTATCACCTCTTTATCACACCATAGTGAATCTCCCATCCCCCCGACGTTTTAGCTGAGATATCTCAGTTCTCCTACACTTATCTATTTTACATTTAATATGACATTAAAACCATACAATGAACTATCAAATGTAAACATCAGTGATCCCTGATCAAGTCCACACCAAGGACAGAATTCATCAAAGTTCAGGGAGAACAGCATATCAGGTATGCTGCTCTATGCTGTAGTCATTAGCAGATATCTTTGGGCATTTATCAATGGTCAGTCATATTCCCTCCCTGTGTAAGCATGGCAGGGAAATACAATACAAATATGGTGAAAATTCTGCCATTCTGATGTTACAAACATACACAGATGTCATCTGATTAGGCATGAACCAACTCTATAGATGACTGTACAATCTTCAAGCCTGAGTCTGAAGGATAGGAATGGTAGATCTATCTAGCACTCACTCACTGATGAATGAGCAGGTGCTAAATATGGCCCATACGTTCATGGATTGGTGAATGGTAAATGTGCATTTAATAATGGATCCCTGTGACTGTGTTCTGGGGAACGCCAAGGTTCCTTCAACAAGCAGAAAATATTCTGAAGATCAAATGTTCTGAAAGTAATGTGGGACAGGGAAGGGCTGGCCTGGGTGGGAGGGGGCAATTGGCCCCCGGGCAGGTCATATGTCTGGGCCGGTGGGCCATTGCTTCACTCAGTCTTTTGCTTGCTGCTATAATCAGAAATGCACTAGTGATTCCACAGAGCATACAATTAAAATGGAGCTACACAAATGATACCACAGAGCTACAATCCAAATGGAACTACACTATTAATATCGCAGAGCTTACAATTGAAACTGAGCTACACTAGTGATACCACAGAGCTGCAATCCACATGGAACTGCACTAGTAGCATAACTCATTTCCATTGTAAGCTCTATAGCATCAATAGTGTAGCTTTACTTAAATTATAAGCTCTGTAGTATCACTAGCGTAGTGTCACGGTTCTCAGGAATAAACCAGGAGTCAGTACGGTATAAAGTAAAACCACCTTTATTCAGAACTTAGAATAGGGTATATCTAAAACAGCTAGACAACAGGAACAGGCAGAGGGTCACAAGATAAGCTAGCACTACTATCAAAAATAGTAGGCTGTCCAGGCTAGACCTCACTGCGAGAGACTAGGCCTACGCCACTGGTAGTCTCTGCTGGAACCCGGAACTGGAACAGGAACAGGATAACACCACTGGTAGTCTTCTGCTGGAACCCAGAACTGGAACAGGAACAAGATCAATCCGACCAGGAATGGACAAAGGATATACCTGACTCACGCCTGCAGTCAGTATAAATTGTAGCCTACCAGAGCCACAGGTCTGCACCAGATTGGGTGCCCACTACTAGGGGCAACGCAGAGAGAGTAGTCAGACAGAGCCACAGGTCAGCACCAGATAGGATGGTCAGACAAACCTAGGTCATACACGGAGCGGGTAGTCAGCCAGAGCCACGGGTCTGCACCAGATTGGATGTCCACTAGTATGGAGGCAACACAAGAGAATAGTCAGACAAGTTTTTCAGGTTTTTCCCTTATCTTAATTGAAGATTGTCCCTCTCTGCAGTCTACCTGGGCACCTTCCTTCTGCTCTGGCAGAACAGTGTTACATCAGTAAAAGGGGCGGGAGGGGGATACTTTATCATTGAATTACTCTTGAACTACAACTCTGACAGAATTGAAATAACACTCTCCAAAGTGCAAATACTATGATGATTAATTAGAGCAGCTTTTATTATGAAACATTACTATCCCTTTAAAGGTTATCTTTCTGTTCTATCACATTGGCCACACTTGTGCTACTGTTGTGCAACAGGAAAGTAGAATTATAGATGAACAAGCCATTGTAAAGTGCTTGAACATTCCAAAAAAACCTGTATTGTTTAAAGGGACGCTGGACGGATTTTCACAGTAATCATCCAATCATCAGAGATATATATTTTACACTTGACTTGTGTAATTTGGAAATTGAATATAAGCTCTTGCATCATTTTTGCATCCCACTATTATCAGATAAAATGATGCCAGCAAATAAGCAGAAATAAAGAATGGGTTGTTCTAACTAGATTTAACTCTTTGAGTGCCATGCGTATTGTTGGATATCTCCCTGACACTCAAAAACTTAACCCTTTAGCTACTAAGGAAGTCTCCAAAGCAATGTAGAAGTCTCTAGTCTCTAGGGGGGGATGGGCAATTATTTTGGACTTGGGGGTCATATTACTGTGCAAATTTTTTGCGGCATCTACAAATAAAGCAAGTCCTTCTGTTACACACAGTAGTTATATAGATACACCTGACTGCTGTATGATGGACTCCTACCTAGGTAAGTGCTTCTGTTACACACAGTGATTATATAGATACACCTGGCTGCTGTATGATGGACTCCTACCTAGATAAGTGCTTCTGTTACACACAGTAATTATATAGATACACCTGACTGCTGTATGATGGACTCCTACCTAGGTAAGTCCTTCTGTTACACACAGTAATTATATAGAGATACCTGACTGCTGTATGATGGACTCCTACCTAGGTAAGTGCTTCTGTTACACACAGTAATTATATAGATATACACCTGACTGCTGTATGATGGACTCCTACCTAGGTAAGTCCTTCTGTCACACACAGTAATTATATAGAGATACCTGACTGCTGTATGATGGACTCCTACCTAGGTAAGTCCTTCTGTTCCACGCAGTAATTATATAGATACACCTGACTGCTGTGTGATGGACTCCTACCTAGGTAAGTGCTTCTGTTACACGCAGTAATTATATAGATACACCTGACTGCTGTGTGATGGACTCCTACCTAGGTAAGTGCTTCTGTTACACGCAGTAATAATATAGATACACCTGACTGCTGTGTGATGGACTCCTGCCTAGGTAAGTGCTTCTGTTACGCGCAGTGATTATATAGATAAACCTGACGGCTGTGTGATGGACTCCAACCTAGGTAACTGCTTCTGTTACACACAGTGATTATATAGATACACCTGACTGCTGTGTGATGTACTCCTACCTAGGTAAGTCCTTCTGTTACACACAGTGATTATATAGATACACCTGACTGCTGTGTGATGTACTCCTACCTAGGTAAGTCCTTCTGTTACACACAGTAGTTATATAGATACACCTGACTGCTGTGTGATGGACTCCTACCTAGGTAAGTGCTTCTGTTACACACAGTGATTATATAGATACACCTGACTGCTGTGTGATGGACTCCTACCTAGGTAAGTGCTTCTGTTACACACAGTGATTATATAGATACACCTGACTGCTGTGTGATGGACTCCTACCTAGGTAAGTGCTTCTGTTACACACAGTGATTATATAGACACCTGACTGCTGTGTGATGGACTCCTACCTAGGTAAGTGCTTCTGTTACACACAGGGATTATATAGAGACACCTGACTGCTGTGTGATGGACTCCTACCTAGGTAAGTGCTTCTGTTACACACAGTGATTATATAGATACACCTGACTGCTGTGTGATGGACTCCTACCTAGGTAAGTGATTCTCTTACACACAGTGATTATACAGATACACCTGACTGCTGTGTGATGGACTCCTACCTAGGTAAGTGCTTCTGTTACACACAGTGATTATACAGATACCCCTGACTGCTGTGTGATGGACTCCTACCTAGGTAAGTGCTTCTGTTACACACAGTAATGATATAGATACACCTGACTGCTGTGTGATGGACTCCTATCTAGGTAAGTGCTTCTGTTACACACAGTAATGATATAGATACACCTGACTGCTGTGTGATGGACTCCTACCTAGGTAAGTGCTTCTGTTACACACAGTAATGATATAGATACACCTGACTGCTGTGTGATGGACTCCTACCTAGGTAAGTGCTTCTGTTACACACAGTAATTATTTAGATACACCTGACTGCTGTGTGATGGACTCCTACCTAGGTAAGTGCTTCTGTTACACACAGTAATTATATATATACACCTGACTGCTGTGTGATGGACTCCTACCTAGGTAAGTGCTTCTGTTACACACAGTAATTATTTAGATACACCTGACTGCTGTATGATGGACTCATGCCTAGGTAAGTGCTTCTGTTACACACAGTGATTATATAGATACACCTGACTGCTGTATGATGGACTCATGCCTAGGTAAGTGCTTCTGTTACTCACAGTGATTATATAGATACACCTGACTGCCGTATGATGGACTCCTGCTTAGGTAAGTCCTTCTGTTACACACAGTAATTATATAGATACACCTGACTGCCGTACGATGGACTCCTGCCTAGGTAAGTCCTTCTGTTACACACAGTAATTATATAGATACACCTGACTGCTGTACGATGGACTCCTGCCTAGGTAAGTGCTTCTGTCACACACAGTTATTATATAGATATACCTGACTGCTGTATGATGGACTCCTGCTTAGGTAAGTGCTTCTGTTATATACAGTAATTATATATATACACCTGACTGCTGTGTGATGGACTCCTACCTAGGTAAGTGCTTCTGTTACACATTCAGTAATTATATAGATACGCCTGACTGCTGTATGATGGACTCCTACCTAGGTAAGTGCTTCTGTTACACATTCAGTAATTATATAGATACGCCTGACTGCTGTATGATGGACTCCTACCTAGGTAAGTGCTTCTGTTACACACAGTAATTATACAGATAAGCCTGACTGCTGTGTGATGGACTCCTACCTAGGTAAGTGCTTCTGTCACACACAGTAATTATACAGATACACCTGACTGCTGTGTGATGGACTCCTACCTAGGTAAGTCCTTCTGTCACACACAGTAATTATATAGATACACCTGACTGCTGTGTGATGGACTCCTACCTAGGTAAGTGCTTCTGTTACACACAGTAATGATATAGATACACCTGACTGCTGTATGATGGACTCATGCCTAGGTAAGTGCTTCTGTTACACATAGTAATTATATAGATACACCTGACTGCTGTATGATGGACTCCTGCCTAGGTAAGTGCTTCTGTTACACACAGTGATTATATAGATACCTGACTGCTGTATGATGGACTCCTACCTAGGTAAGTGCTTCTGTTACACACAGTAATTATATAGATATACCTGACTGCTGTATGATGGGCTCCTACCTAGATAAGTGCTTCTGTTACACACAGTAATTATATAGATACCTGACTGCTGTATGATGGACTCCTACCTAGGTAAGTGCTTCTGTTACACACAGTAATGATATAGATACACCTGACTGCTGTATGATGGACTCCTACCTAGGTAAGTGCGTCTGTTACACACAGTAATTATATAGATACACCTGACTGCTGTATGATGGACTCCTACCTAGGTAAGTGCGTCTGTTACACACAGTAATTATATAGATACACCTGACTGCTGTATGATGGACTCCTACCTAGGTAAGTGCTTCTGTTACACACAGTAATTATATAGATACACCTGACTGCTGTGTGATGGACTCCTACCTAGGTAAGTGCGTCTGTTACACACAGTAATTATATAGATACACCTGACTGCTGTATGATGGACTCCTACCTAGGTAAGTGCGTCTGTTACACACAGTAATTATACAGATACACCTGACTGCTGTGTGATGGACTCCTACCTAGGAAAGTGCTTCTGTTACACACAGTAATTATATAGATATACCTGACTGCTGTATGATGGACTCATGCCTAGGTAAGTGCTTCTGTTACACACAGTAATTATATAGATACACCTGACTGCTGTATGATAGACTTCTACCTAGGTAAGTACTTCTGTTACACAAGTTATATAGATAGGCAAGAAGGTCTAGGCCTAGGGCAACAGATTGTCAGGGGACATAGATTGCTCAGGTTTGCCACTTTATACATATATCCATTTTCTAAAGAAACTGCACCATGTTCAAAATGTGCAATTCAGAGTCAGGACCTATAACTTTGTCATAGGAACCTCTTTCCCTAAGTGAGCATTCAGCCTTTCTTCCTAAATCAGATTTCCTACTCTCATTTACCACTTTTAATGCCAGTCATTTGCATTGATCATGTGTATATATGGGAACATAAGGGGAGAGGTATGGCCTGGGAAAGGGTCCGGATCCCATAAGGCTGGATCAGTGTTCTGTGAAGGGATCTATGCACTTGATTGGGCCTAGGGCAGCAGGGATCCCAAATCTATATATGACCAGAAGGGCATCTAACACGTTGCCTCATACTGCAGTTATATTTAGACTGTAGAAAATAATCACCAGACCTTTAAAGACCAGAAGTGTGTACAACACAATGATATGCTCAGTAGCTGCGTTTAAAATATAGAAAATAAACCTTATCCCTTTAACCCTTTGAGTGCCAGAGGGGTACGCAACGCATTACTTTGCAATGCGTTGCGTACCCCTCTGGCGCTCAAAGGGTTAATCCTTGTAGAGCAATGCACCGTACATCCCTCTGGCACTCATCGGGTTAAAGGGAGAGTAATACTTAATATGTAAAAAAGAAATATGTATTGTAGTGTTTATATCCCTGAGTAAAACATGGGTCCTCCCCCTGTTGAGAGGTGTTCTATACAAAATTTATTGCAGCTGAAACCTGAATTTTGTAGGTGCAATATCTCAACGGCCTGAAATTGTACAGTAGCGCTGTTTCTACACCATCCTATGGCAATTCATGTTTAACTGAGCAGAGCTGTCCATAGGATGGTATAGCAACAGCGCCACTGTACAATTTCAGGCCACTGTGATATTGCACCTAAAAAAATGTAATTTTGAGCTGTAATAACTTTGAATAAAATACATTTCAGCAGTGGGAGTACCCTTGTTTTACTCAAGGGGATAAAAAATACAACATATATTTTTTTTTTACATTTTACAGGGATAGTAACACTTCGTTTTATCTTTATTTTATTTTGTAGGCATTAAAAAAACATGAAGAACGATATAAGTCTTATCTCTCAAACCTTTATGGTTTGAGAGATATTCACAAGCAAAGTTTCCCCTTCCGCCCCTTTTACCTAGTGTAAGCCATCTCTTCTCAGATGTGGAATGCAGTCCATAGACCAGACAGATAACAGCAGGGGACAATCTTCTTAATATGAGAACAATGAAAGCCCTGCCCCCCTTGACAAGTTTTTCAGGTTTTTCCCTTATCTTAATTGAAGATTGTCTCTCCCTGCAGTCTACCTGGGCACCTCCCTACTGATCTGGCTGAGCAGTGTTACATCAGTAAAAGGGGCGGGAGGGGGATACTTTGTCATTGAATTACTCCTGAACTACAACTCTGACAGAATTGAAATAACACTCTCCAAAGTCCAAGTACTATGATGATTAATTAGAGCTGCTTTTATTATGAAACATTACTATCCCTTTAAGTGTTCACTGGGTAAAGCACTTTTCACATCTTATTAAATGGAGTCACTGATGTCAAATAGTGGAAGCAATAAGTATTACTATCCCTTTACAGATGGGGGGGGGGGGCATATTGCTTCTCACAGTAGCTCTATTTAGAAATCTTTAAAAACCCTCTTGGTTGTGCTTTATTTTCTACATTTGAAATGTTACTAATGTGTCAAATATTCCATAATCAGAAGACGGATGAGAGGTTGTAGTGAAATACCAGCCAGGTTGAGTAGGTGTATTGGGGGGGTGTGAAGCGAAGTAAGTGACCTACAAGGAATCTGCATGAATCAGATCTCTGTAGTAATTGAAGGCCTTCTCACCCACCAGTTCCCAATTCCCCACTTGAATGTGATCTCCAGCTGATGTGCTTAAATAGGCCCTAATCCCTTCATGGAAAATATGATCGGTGCTCCACGCTGCACAAAACACACAAGAAGAATCACAGCACGTGAAAAACAATACCAGTGTCTACTGCCAGCAGTCATAATATTAATCCGGCCCCATCAATGAATATATAGATGGGTCGTTACCCAGAGAGACCATCACAAAGCCTTCTTGGGGGTTAATAGAAGACAGAGGTTCTCACAAGATCTCAGCCCTTCATTGTTGGGATTGAAAGAAAAGAGCATCTCTCTTTCTGTTGTCCCACAAATAATCCTGCACCATTTTCTGGTGAAATAATTAGCTGAGCTTCTTAATTCACTACAGCTTTCCTCATTTGACTCAGAGGAAACCTTACAAGGAGAATAAGCTCCGTCTGTAAGTGAGCCAATTGGCAGACACAATGCCCCGTCTCCGGCTCTGGACTGAAGGAACCCTCCATTTGTTCTTGAGAAAATAATCAGCGGTAATTCTCCTTGTTAGGCAGCGGACTGCTGGCTGGACATAATGACGGAGAGTCTGTTTGTGTCACTCAACAAAACCTGCATTCGAAAGCTGTTGGCCCTTAGGAAATTTACCCCATTCACAACCATGACCTAGTTCTCTATTCAAAAGGTGAAGGAACAGACCAAAGTTGGGGAAAGATCCTGATTAGATCTCATTCAGCCCTACAGGACACTGAGAACCTGCCCTCCTGTTTTATTTATTTGTATATCAGACAGCTGCAAGCATATGGGGTTATATTTGCAAAGTGGAGTTACTCTAGGGCAACCCAAACTCACTAGCCATCAAGGGGTTAAATGCACTATTTAAATCAATGGGAATATTTCCTGATCCCAGAGGAGTAACTAGAAGCCCCCGGTGCAAGAACTGCCATGGCCCCCCCCCCGACGACATTGCCCCCCCTCAACCACATTGGCCCCCCCATTGGCCATCTCCACTGGCTACCTCCACATTGCCCCCTATCTCCACATTGCCCCCATTCTCCACATTGCCACTACATTGTCCCCCATCTCCACATTGCCCCCAGTCTCCACATTGCCCCCGGTCTCCACATTGCCCCAACATTGCCCCCCATCTACACATTGCCACCACACTGCCCCATCTCCACATTGCTCCCACAATGCCCCCACTCTCCACATTACCCCATCTCCACATTGCCACCACACTGCCCCCATCTCCACATTGCTCCCCATCTCCACATTGCCACCACGCTGCCCCCCATCTCCACATTGCCCCCCATCTCCACATTGCCACTACACTTCCTCCATCTCCACATTGCTCCCCATATCCACATTGCCACCACACTGCCCCCACTCTCCACATTTCCCCCCATCTCCACATGCCACCACACTGCCCCCATCTCCACATTGTTCCCCATCTCCACATTGCCACCACACTGCCTTCATCTCCACATTGTTCCCCATCTCCACATTGCCACCACACTGCCTTCATCTCCACATTGTTCCCCATCTCCACATTGCCAACACACAGCCCCCATCTCCAAATTGTTCCCCATCTCCACATTGCCACCACACTGCCCCCATCTCCACATTGCCACCATGCTGCCCCCCATCTCCACATTGCCCCACATCTCCACATTGCCACTACACTTCCTCCATCTCCACATTGCCCCACATCTCCACATTGCCACTACACTTCCTCCATCTCCACATTGCTCCCCATCTCCACATTGCCACCACACTGCCCCCACTCTCCCCATTTCCCCCCATCTCCACATTGCCACCACACTGCCCCCATCTCCACATGCCACCACACTGCCCCCATCTCCACATTGTTCCCCATCTCCACATTGCCACCACACTGCCCCCATCTCCACATTGTTCCCCATCTCCACATTGCCACCACACTGCCTTCATCTCCACATTGTTCCCCATCTCCACATTGCCACCACACTGCCCCCATCTCCACATTGTTCCCCATCTCCACATTGCCACCACACTGCCCCCATCTCCACATTGCCCCCCATCTCCACATTGCCACCACACTGCCCCATCTCCACATTGCCCCCCATCTCCACATTGCCATCACACTGCCCCCATCTCCACATTGCCCCCCATCTCCACATTGCTGCCCATCTCCACATTGCTCCCACACTGCCCCCACTCTCCACATTTCCCCCCATCTCCACACTGCCACCACACTGCCCCATCTCCATATTGCCCCCCATCTCCACACTGACACCACGCTGCCCCCATCTCCACATTGTCCATCTCCTACCTCCCTGGTGGTCCAGTGGCGTGGCAGGAGTCAGGAGAGGTCTGTGCCTCCTTCCGCACAGACCTCTATGCAGAGGGAGCTCCCTTGTGGTCCTCTCATAATGCTGAGACAACAGCGCAGACATCTTTGTTTACAGACATCTGCGCAAGAGAACAAGAGAAGCAGCCGACCCCAGACGTACGTTTCGACCTTGTTGGGCCTCATCAGTGAGATGTAGCTCATCTCTCTAAGCACTGTGAGCAACGGGTCCAGTGCTGGATTCCCCTATTACACTTGGGGTGACTAATCCCAAGAATAATTATATAATTTAATAAGCTAATTAGGTGCAGTTCTGGGGAAACGTACCGCACAAGTTAACATTCCCCAAATTCCCACTTTTCAATGACAGAAATGCTAAAAAAAAAAAAAAAAAAAAACATTTAACCCTTTGAGTGACAGTGGGGTATGCAACGCATTGCAAAGCAATGCGTTGCGTACCCCTCTGGCATTTAAAGGGTTAAATTGATCTTTATTTGATCCCTGTTTTGCAATTGGTATGCACCTGAATTGCTCCACTTTTGACATCATACGTGTTGCCCAGAATGTTTTGTAATAGTTTCCTGTTGTTCTCAGTTCCAACATCCATTCATATCGATTCTAAAGATGTTGTGTTCATTTTAAAGGGACAGTAATGTCCCATAAAAAAAGTTTAGAGGTTTGTAGAGATTAAAAAAATAAGCTAAATGCCACGAATCCTATCTCGCAAACCGCTATGGTTTGAGAGATATCCTCTGCTAAAGGTCCTCTTCTCCTGATATCAGCCGTAAAGATGACAGAAGGAGATCTGTGTTGGCCGACATGAGGAGGCTCTTCAGCAGAGCCGCAATAGCGCAATTTAAAAAGAATTACTTCTTTGGAACGGTCTATAACGTGTGCTTGCAAACGAGGCACACTTTGTAGACCGTTCTAAAGAAGTATTTCTTTTTAAATCATGCTATTTCAGCTCTGCTGAAGAGCCAATTGACCCCGGACCAGGAACTCCTTCTGTCAGATTACCTCTGACGTCAGGAGAAAGGGAGAGAGGGGGAACTTTAACAGAGGATATCACTCAAACCATAGTGGTTTGAGAGATAGGATTTGTGGCATTTTGCTTATTTTTTTAAATCTCTACACAACTCGAAACATTTTTTATGGAACATTCCTGTCCCTTTAATACATCAGAAACATAATGGTCTAGATCTCCCACTGCTGAGAGAATTTTTATTTAAAAGTTCTCGCAGCTCAAACTTGATTTTTTTAAGGTGCACTATTCTCAATGGCCTGAAATTGTACAGTGGTGCTGTTGCTACACCATCCTATGCAGATTTATGGTCGACTGATCAGAGCTGTCTATAGGATAGTGTAGCAACAGCGCCACTGTACAATTTCAGGCCACTGAGATAGCGCACTTTAAAAAATTCAACTGTAGTATATTTTGAATAGAACACCTCTCAGAAGTGGGAATACCATTGATTTACTCAGGAGGGGCGTCCGGAGGGGTGTGCAAGGGGGGCACTTGCCCCCCCTACAATTACCCTCCTCCATATGAATGAAGGGGCTAGATGGGCTGGCCTGGGGGTCATATTATGGCATTGCCCCCCTCTGGAAAAATGTCTACGGACACCACTGCCACGATATATGTTTTGTTACATTATAAATCTTACTATTCCTTCAAGGCAAATACAAAATCTGGAATTTTGGGGCATGCCTAAAATATTATATAGGTCATATGTCAAGGATATAATGCAGATTATATGTTACAAGTATATAGATATAGTTATTATAAGTGCATATCAGTTTCTAGAAATCTCTATTATGAAGCTATCAAAGTCTTTATGGTAAAAAGGAGGAATCAAAGTAGATGGCCGTTGAGCACCAAAGTGTCATGATCATATCTAGTAACTCTCCGGATTTGCCCTGTAGACTCCGGTTTTTGTAGTGAATTACCGAGTCTCAAGGAACAGAGTTTGATTCCCCGGATGTGGGGATTTTCTTATGAAACTCTTCCCATTTCTGCTCCTTCCCAGCCTGGTCCTCCTACTTCCTTCCCACTTCTTCTCCTTTGCCACCCTGTTCTGCCTTCTTCCCACCTATTTCCTGCCCACTTTATTACACAGCCCATTAAGCCGCACCCCTTTGTGGTGCGAATAAAGTGATTTATATCCTCTGTCCGGCACCACTTGAGTCACCTTCTGGAACTCTAGAAGAAATAGTTCCTGGGTTTGGTCATAATACCTTGCCTGAGAATCACTGGTTTAGGAGATGGAGACGTCCCTAGTATTCAAAGCATTATGTACATACACAGGAACATTTGAAATGAAGTGTGTTAGAACATCCACATCAAGGTTACATCAATCCCTTCACAGGGGACTCACATGCATGAGAGGATGGACCTACCTCTAGGTTCTTTCACGTTGACTGGGTCTGACCCCCAGTCACAGTCACTCTCCACGATCTCCTGTATCTTCAACGTATCTACTGGGTACACTGTTTCAGTTCCAGATTGCCCCTTGATGTGGATGTTCTAACATACTACCCTTAGAGTGGCTAGAGTAAGTCCCATCTCTCAAACCTTTATGGTTTGAGAGATCTAACATTTTAAAGTTCCCCCCTCCCTCCAATTTCCCTGATGTCAGCTGTAAAGCTGACAGAAGGAGATTCTTGATAGTCGACTCGAGGCGGCTCTTCAACAGAGCCGAAATAGCTCTATCTAAAAAGAGATACTTCATTGGAACGGTCTACAAAGTGTGCTTGCAAACCAGGCACACTTTGTAGACCGTTCCAATGAAGTATTTCTTTTTTAGATTGCGGTATTTCGGCACTGCTGAAGAGCCGCCGGCTGGTCCAGTGACCGGAACCTCATTCTGTCTGACGTCAGTGCAAGGGGAAGGAGAAGGGAACTTTTATACGTTAGATCTCTCAAATCATAAAGGTTTGAGAGATGGGACTTGCTCCAGATAATTTATTTTTTTAAATCTACAATATAGCATGAAATTATAACTGGGCATTACAACAAAACAAAAATGGTCTAAACAAATTAAAGTACTGTTAGCAGGAGTGAGAAACAATTTGAACATGTTCGTTTCAAGGACAAAATCAAAGACATTTTTAACATCAGAATTTTTAAGGACTATGTTCATCAAGATTTTCTCACCATCATTTTTAATTCTTCAGATACATTTTCTAAAGTGACAGATTTACTTCTGAAAATATTGTCCTTCTTTTACCACCAACTCATGATCCGACAATTTTTTCACTATGACGACTTTTTGAACATCTCGCCCTTAAAGTTGCAATGAAAGTAATATTAACACTGAGAGAACAATTTTATAAAGCACCAACTGATGAGCTACAAAATTATGGGAGCTCTACCACAGAGGTAACTGGAAATCTGATATCATCTCAGACCTTAACCCCTTAACGACTGGCAGCTGAGCTTTTTTTTTTTTTCGATTCCGGACTCCCCAGACGGCATGCAGCGGCTGAGGGAGCCCGGAATTCTATGACGCTCATAGTACGTCATGGGTCGTTAACTCAGATCGACCCATGATGTACTATGACCATCAAGGGTCATTAAGGGGTTAAAGCAGAACTACCACCCTGCCTAAAGTTGCCCCCAAAGATTTACCCATCTGCTGACTAGCTGCTCAATAGTACTAGTTGCCTGCGCTGTCAGTCCCAGTCTACTCTAGGAGGCGTTGGTAGGTACAGGAAGGTACCGGAAAGGACTGACAGTGCAGGCTCCCTGACGTCACCATGCAAAGATGTTTGCGCTGTTTCCTGGCTGTCAGTCCCGGGAGCAGTAGGAATTCTCTATAACGCGGTAATAATTCTGACGACTGGTACTATTGAGCAGTTAGTCGCCAGATGGGTAATTCTTTGGGGGCAACTTTAAGCTGTGTGGTAGTTCCGCTTTAAATGAAATCAGCTTAGTAAACATCACAAAAGAAGAAATGATCAATCATATCTTCAGTCTTCTACCATCTTGCACATAAAACAGGCATTTAGCACATTTCAAAATGTATCATTTTCATTAAAGAATTATATCTTCCACTTCTAGATAGATCATAGGATAGAATAACCTTTGTTTAACCCTGAACTATTGGGTTAAACTGAACACATCCCTGCTAGTGAAATGGTTAAAATGGGCTCCTGCAAGGATGTTTCACAGGAACGAATCAGACAAACCGACAAGGACAATCAGTCTTGTTTGTATACTGCATTTGTGTTTATGGTGCTCAATGGCAAACCGCATACCAGTTCTGTACCTAAGAGGTTGCCATTGTGTTTAGGTTTGGTATACCACTGAGATAAGTCGCTGACCACTCATTATTTACTGGAAGTATTCATTAAAAAGGGCTTTGCACATGTTATAAGAGAGTGCATGGGAAATGCAGTAATAGGGTATTCTGTATGGAGACAATATTGTTCCAGTATAAAGCAGCTCATTTTCCCATGTTGAAAATACCTGGAGAGATGTTGCTTTCAAAGGGAATTTCCTAAAACAAAACAGAAAAAAACTCTGAATGATTAAATTTAGCCTTGCATAGACATATAAATCAATAAAGACAAGTGTCTGCGTTAACCCTTTGAATACCAGAGAGGTACACAACGCGATGCATTGTGTACCCCTCTGACACTCAAACGCTTAAAGGGGCAGTGCACTGCTTATATGAAAAATATGTTATAGAGTTATTCCTGCTATAACATTTTTCATTCAAAAAATGTTACATCTCAAAAGTATTTTTATTTTTAAAACATGAACAGTAACAACAAGTGTCTATGTTTTTATAATGCATCCTGCGGAGTGTTTAATTCATATATTAAAGCTCTCCATAATAAGTGATAGGGACAGCACCACCTGGAGGCTATAACAGAACATTGCAGTTAAACATAAAAAGTTTCAGCTGTAATTACTTTTGAATGAAAAATCTCCCAGATGTGGGAATATCCTTATTGTTGCTCATCAGGAGAGTAACTATTTTTTAGTCACAATAATAGCTTACTGCTTCTTTAAAGGGATAGTAATACTTTGTTTTATCTTTATTTTATTTTGTAGGCATTAAAAAAACATGAAGAACGATACAAGTCTTATCTCTCAAACCTTTATGGTTTGAGAGATATGCACAAGCAAAGTTTCCCCTCCCTCCCCTTTTACCTAGTGTAAGCCATCTCTTCTCAGATGTGGAATCCAGTCCATAGACCAGACAGGTAACAGCAGGGGACAATCTTCTTACTATGAGAATAATTCTTAATAGAAGATTGTCCCTCTCTGCAATCTACCTGGACACCTCCCTTCTGCTCTGGCTGCACAGTGTTACATCAGTAAAAGGGGCAGGAGGGGGATACTTTGTCATTGAATTACTCTTGAACTACAACTCTGACAGAATTGAAATAACACTCTCCAAAGTCCAAGTACTATGATGATTAATTAGAGCTGCTTTTATTATGAAACATTACTATCCCTTTAAGTTTTCACTGGGTAAAGCACTTTTCACATCTTATTAAATGGAGTCACTGATGTCAAATAGTGGAATGAATAATCTAGAAATTGGAACTCCCCCAGATCTCAAAGTGGAGGGGAAGCATGCAAAAAATGGATGTGGGGACGTGAGGTTCCAGGGGTCGGGTATCCTAGTAAGTGGTAAACGAGGGTGGAGGCAGAATTGAGTGGCAGCAGCAGGGAGAAGGGGTGACTGAGCGTTCCTAGAAACAAAAGATCTAGAGAGAGCGCGATATCATAACTAATGCTGATATAGCTAAGTATCATAACATAATACAATAAAAATAAAATAAAAATACAAATAGACAGACCTGTGACGGTTGAGAAACGAGAAGCCTAATTATGATCCGACCTCGCCCACCAACATCCGCACCGCCAATTACCAGTTATGGATGTCAGTACACGTGTCAAACCACTGGCTTCCACAACCGAACCGAAACACAGCAACACTTCAAAGAATTATACTGATAATATAAATGAATGTGCACAAATTACCATGCACACTAATCTAATCAAAAGACACCTAAGGATGTTATAGAAGAATAAAAGGGAAAAAAAGGTGCTACAGGGTAATATAATAATGTAAAAAAAGAGAAAGAAAAAGAACCCTACTGAAATAGCACTCAAACCCCCTTACATAATCTTCAACACCCAAGTGTCAGGACACTAACACATATAAAATATAACCTTTATTATATAAAGTTAAAAACAGAAGCAATCCGAATTACCACAACAAATATATGTAATAAAAACACACATTCTCTAGAAATGTTCACAAAATTCTTCAATGTATCCGTGACATCTCACAAGGATATTAGAATGTGAACATAAATAGACGATACATATATTATAGAGCTATATCGCAGAAGTCCCACACATATACGCCTGAACCGTTCTCAAAGAAAAAGGAACGCAACAGGCATTGTGTGCTCAAAAATTCTCCATGAACATAATCATAGAGTGTGGGCAAAAAAATCAAACAATGATAAAATATCTAATGCGTGAAAAATGGCCACACCTGCACTACTATAGTGCAAAGGTAAAGAGACCCTATGTAAAGACAGCTCTATATCGCTTCCACATTCCCATTTAAACAGATACTTAGTATTTTGCGATCTGAGCCTATGATTAAGTGAATTTATTTTGTTTTCACGAAACGCGTTAGGCGGATCGTATTTTATACCTTGTGCATATATCCGTGTGTACCAGTTCCTTTAAAGAAGAAAGAATAAAAGTCTGATTTTAATATACAATTTCTGGTCTCTGAAGTTTGGGTGTTCCGTGAGCGCTCTCATACTGTGCCTAGCTCTATATCGTCTCCAATCTCAGTCAACAACTATTATTATGTTTGACACAGTATGTCAGTCGCTCTACATGAACATTATAGTGAGTCAATGAGATGATTGCTAAAATCAAAATTGCACACAGAGTCACTGATGTAAAGCGATCTGATAAAAAAGGAGATGACAAAACAGGGAGAGAGCTCACTAAAGCTCTAACTTAACTTTAACCCATAATGTTGTCAATCAATGACAAAAGCAAATGTTATGAATTTCTTCCCATAGCACACGACTGTCTATTTTAGTTAATCTGACAAATCTGTAGTTATCTGAATGAAGACTATCATTGACATTAAGGGTTATTTAATGTTGATTTATGTTTAAAATGTAACCACATGTGCTCTGTGTGGTGAAATAAATTTAGAAATTCATAAAACATGTACTTGTCATTGACATAAGGGTTAATATTAACGTCAGCTTAAAACAGAACCACACATTCATTGAAGGAATCCATAAAACATCATGCTCTTGCCATTGCACTCCAAGGATTAATATATGATACAGAGTATATCATATATTAACCATTTGAGTGCAATGGCAAGAACATGTTCTATGAATTTCTTCACTGAGAACATGGGGTTCTATTGTAAACAGTAATTGTAATACAGTATTGAATTTGTTTTAAAAAAATAATTTTACTGTTTTCTCTCTGGGAAATGCTGTTTGAAACAGTGGCATTAAAATTAACCCTTTGAGTGCCAGAGGGGTACGCAACGCATTCAAAGGGTTAATGTGCAGTGACTAACTCTTCTCACCTCCATAAAAAGCGTTCTAACTCACAATATACGCCAAAGTGGAGCATTTTACGTCTATAAGGGTACATTTAGCATCTGTTGGTCATATTGTATAAATAATTTGCTACTATACTTGCATGTTGTGTGCCCATTTGGTGCCCAGTCTAGATTAATACATTGTGGTATGGGTGTTGATATTTAGAATAATGTGGGCCAAATTACTCTAAATATCATCATCCACATCACATTGCACAAAGCTAGGCACCCAATGGGCACACATACAAGTGGAGTGGCAAATCACTTACACAATGTGACCCATTTCAGTTCCCAAATGTACCAATATGCGTGTAAAATGTCCAACTTTGGCATACATTGTGCATTATAATTCGTTTGTGGGAGATAGTGAGGAACTGTGATGGCATATCATGTTTTATTGCCCTGCTGGTAGCATATATGTAATCATCTGGTGTGATATAATACTATTATTTTGCTGGTGACATTTAACTGTATTGCTCTGGTGGTGACATATAACATTGTATTGCTCTAGTGGTGGCATATACCTCTATATTGTTGGGCTGGTGGCATATACATAATCATCTGGTGTGACATAACTGTATTGCTCTGGTGGTGACATATAACTCTGTATTGCTCTGGTGGTGACATATACCTCTATATTGTTGGGCTGGTGGCATATACATAATCATCTGGTGTGACATAACTGTTTTGCTCTGCTGGTGGCATACAACTGTTGCTCTGCTGGTGACATATAACTCTCTGTAGTAGTATTTTGAATTGACTACATGGATCTTAATGAACTACAGATGAATTGTATTGTTTAAAAGTGATTTCTCTATTCCTAGGTTCCCAGTATCTTTCAGATTGTAATGATTTGCCCTGTGAAATAGCTTTTTAATCTTTGTAAGGTACACGTCATATTGTAACCTATTGTGTCATTGCCAGTTCAATTATATATTAAAATATATTATTTAAAAATATCTCATGCAGTTTATTTGCTTCCATTAGATATGGAAAGTGATGTATCTGAAGGTGATTCAGACAGGAATATAAATGGACCAGTGATGAGATGCTTTGTGCTAGAGCTTTAATCCTTGCTAGGAAAACAAATCTGTATTGTACCAGTCTACCAATGTTTTCCATTGATATGTGCGTACAGATATACCCACTTATGTGAATGTCATTATGTTAAGTGTTTGACGTTGACATTGATCATTAAAGGTGCCCCCTCATTTTTTCCTCTGGCCCCATGTGTGCCCCCCCTAAACAGAATTCCTAGATTCGCCACTGAATATAAGGGAAATTCTGTTCCCCATGATGAAGGAGAACAGGATTTCCCTTTGCTTACTGAAGTTTGTCCCTTGCTGTAGCCATCCTGACCAGACTGCATCTTCTGAGTGATGTGAGGAGAAGGGGCGAGCGGTGGATCTTCAGTGTATAGCGGACATCATGAGATCCTGCTTCCGGGACCAGATGGCGGCTCTTCAGGAGAGCTGTCATCGAGATATCTAACTACTTCATCGTAATGGTCTACAACGTGTGCTTGCAAGCCAGGCACACGTTGCAGAATTTACCGATGAAGTAATTATAGTTAGATATCCCGATGTCAGCACTCCTGAAGAGCCGCCTACAGTCGGTCGACCGGATTCTGCCTCTGACAGCTTTACAGATCGTCAGGCAGAAAGGGGAGGGAGCAGAGACCTTTATTTTCTTACATCTCTCAAACCATAACGATATGAGAGATGGGAATAAGGGCATTACATACTTTTTTATTATTCCTATCATTTCACTAACAGTTTGTTTTGGAGTTTACTATCCCTTTAAGGGTTTAGAAAATACAGGGTTACAAGTGCTTTGCAAAGTGAAACTCTAGAAGTGAGACCCCTGTCCAAAAGCTTACAATCTAAAGTGGTAATGGGAGATATACAGAGTACATAAGGGTCAAGTGCTGAATACAATGCCAGTGGTCTGGTCAGGATAGGGGACACAAATAAAGTAATTCATTTATAAAGAGCCTTAGTTGTACAAAGTCAGTGCCTTCTAGCATGTTTACATTTTGTCAAGAAGGTGTAGTTTTAAGCGTCAATTGAAAACCATAAGAGAGGTGCCGTGGCGCAGGGTGGGAGGTTCTAGAGCTTTCCATAGATAAGGAGCAATGAGAGAGAAGGATCTGGTACATGACACAAAAGGAGCTGAGAGAAGACTGTCATTGGCTGATTAAAGTGGCGGGATGGGGTAAAGCAGGAGATCAGAGTGGAACTGTAGGAAGGGGTAGAAGAGAGAAGGGTCTAGAATGAGCGAAGCAAAATTTTATCCAGAGTTTGACAGGGAGCCATTGGAGAGATTTGAGGAGGAGCAGGGCAGAGATAAAGCTAGATTGTAAAGGGTCGCTCAAGTTCTGCATGTTAAGGAAGTCAGGCAGGTGGGAGTAGGCTAGGTGTTCCAAGCGCATAGAGGCAAAAGGCAGGAGAGAAACTGGTCAATAGCTACTGTCATGGGAATTGTTATTGAGGATGGGTGTTACTATAGCATGTTTGACGTCATCAGGAAAGGTAACAGTGGCAAAGGAGGATTTAAAAATCTATAATAGTACTGGGAATATCGTGGGGAAGAGGGACTGGATGAGGTGGGAGGGGAGCAGATAAAGTGTACATGTAGTAGAGAGAGAGGAGGATAGAGAGAGCAGGTTAGTCAGTTCCTCCTCGGTGACTAGTGAAAGAATCCAGAGTGGCAGGAGGAGAACAAGGGAGGATACAAGGGTATTCACAAGGTGGGATATTTTCTCGGTTGGAGTCTACCTTAACTTTGAAGAAGTCAGCAAAGTCTTGTGGCTGTATAGAGTTTGAGAAGAAGGCAGATGGAGGGAGTCAGAGGTAGAGAAAAGGTAGCGGGGGCTGAACTGGTACAGGAGCGGAGGAAGCTAGCGTCCTTATTAAGTCATGGACGTGAATTAGTTTAACGGGCACATCAGACAGAGAGAGGAGCATGCAGATTCAAAAAGGACAGTCGTCGGTTTTGACAAGGCTGTTATCTATTTATACAGAGGGCACTAAGGTCCCCTCTTAAATAAGGATGGTATATACTTTTTTAGACTTAAGGAAACAATAACTTTTTGGAGAAATTAAGACTCAAATACAATAGGATTTACAGTCTTCAACAACATGTGCAACACCAAATAAATATCTGGTTAATGGCAAAAGTTTCACCAGTAAATATCCCCACTGGAAGAATACTTTTATGATTAGTAACGATCAATCCCAAATATTAAGAGAAATGAGTTAGTTATACAAAAGGAAAGTCTCAAGTATATTATCCAATTGAATCAGTAATATCACGATAAACATAATATTTAGGGTTACACCTTTAAGAGGCACATACATATATATAAATATACCATATTTTATAGTAAAATTGTCTGTGTTATATTACAACTGTCTCGTAATCTTTACATTCAAAAACTCATGTTTATTTTGAGAGTAAAATCTGAGATTACGAACAGTTATTCGCAATATTACAGTTAAAAAGTTTTAAAATATGCCTAAATCATGTTCCATTAACTGATGTACTAATGTTATGTTCTTGGATAATGATACGGTTGTCTATTTGGGGCTATATTTTAAATTGTAAAACAAGATAAGTAACTATGTAAAACAACATGTCAAATAATTTGTTGCAATAAGTCGAAAGTGCAAGTTTAATTATGTGTCCCGTTACAAAGTAACATTTGAACCTGAAAACGAAATGTGATTGGATGGAGGGACAATTTAAGACCGCGGTCTTTTTGACCATTTTTCTATCTTGAGAAAGGGAAGGAGAGTTCCCGAAACGCGTTGATATTTCACTACACTTTGGGGTAACCCATAACTGCTTTGGATTACAAATATCTATTGAAGTGAGAACGAACCGACAGGAAGAAGTAAAACACTGCAGACGGAGAACCAGGGGGACGGAGCAAACAACGGAGACACGCGTCTCACCACGGAGGTGTCTTGACTACGGGCCCGCATACAAAGAAGCCTTCCGGTGAGCGCATATTATGTACTGTGTCCATGAGAAAATCACCGGCTTTTTAAGCTAAGATTTAGCGATTATCAGCTAGCTCCTACTATTGATGTCCCCTGATAATAGGTCCCGTCAGGACTTGACTCACATGATCACTTATCAGTATCTGTTACGATATATGACACATTGTGTTTTTAAATTATACGGAGTCTACTATTAATTAATTTTACTGTCTCTTACGATTTCAGGTCCATATTGTATTTTATTAGCAATAAATATATTTTATATTCAGTACATCTATTTTGCACATGTTTTCTTATTTAATTTAACCACTACGCTACACTTAGAGGATCTTTGTGCGCTTTCTTTCTCTGTTTTTTCATATACACACAACACAGTCTGATGTCTTAAACACAGGGACACCAGGATAATACACTTATATACACACCTCACAGTCTGATCTCCTAAACACAGGGACACCAGGGTGATGCACTTATATACACACCACACAGTCTGATCTCCTAAACACAGAGACACCAGGGTGATACACTTATATACACACCACACAGTCTGATCTCCTAAACACAGGGACACCAGGGTGATACACTTATATACACACCGCACAGTCTGATCTCCTAAACACAGGGACACCAGGGTGATACTATTATATACACACACCACACACTCTGATTTCCTTAACACATGGACACCAGGGTGATACACTTATATACACACCACACAGTCTGATCTCCTAAACACAGGGACACCAGGGTGATACACTTATATACACACTACACAGTCTGATCTCCTAAACACAGGGACACCAGGGTGATACATTTATATACACACCACACAGTCTGATCTCCTAAACACAGGGACACCAGGGTGATACACTTATATACATAACACGCAGTCTGATCTCCTACACACAGGGACACCAGGGTGATACACTTATATTCATACCACACAGTCTGATCCCCTAAACACAGGGACACCAGGGTGATACACTTATATACACACCATACAGTCTGATCTCCTAAACACAGGGACACCAGGGTGATACACTTATACACACACCGCACAGTCTGATCTAAACACAGGGACACCAGGGTGATACAGTTATATACACACCACACAGTCTGATCTCCTAAACACAGGGACACCAGGGTGATACACTTCTATACACACCACATAGTCTGATCTCCTAAACACAGGGACACCAGGGTGATACACTTATACACACACACCGCACAGTCTGATCTCCTATACACATGGACACCAGGGTGATACACTTATATACACACCACACAGTCTGATCTCCTATACACATGGACACCAGAGTGATACACTTATATACACACCACACAGTCTGATCTCCTAAACACAGGGACACCAGGGTGATACACTTATATACACACCACACAGTCTGATCTAAACACAGGGACACCAGGGTAGAACAGAGGGACAGAGGTATTTGGGTCTCAAAGAGGGACTGTCCCTCCTAAACAGGTATACTTAGGAGGGATGGACCCCTAATATCTCATGAAGAAGGACACATGAGAGGTATGGTGGGGTGTCTGTGTGTGTATGTATATATTCAGTATGTTTACGTGTGTGTATGTGTAAAGATATCTATGTGTGTGTCTGTGTGTATATCTGTGTGGGGGGGGATGGGGGGTTGTTTGTGTGTGTATAATAAACCTCACGAACTTACCACTGATTTTAATAGGGATTTTAGCAACTTAAATGCTACAGAGTTCCTCAATGCATTGCAAGGTGTTTGGGCAATTTATCCTTTTTATGCTGCAGCTAGTTTGCTGCAGAATTACATCTCCTTTGATTTGTGAATAAGACCTGTTACATTTACATTTATAAAACAGACATTCAGCTTTTTTTGCCAGTGAAATGCCTGAAGCAATTCGTCAAACACTCCTCTGGCACTCAAATGGTTCTTTCTGCTGAACAGAACTTGTACGCTGCTTAAAATGAAGCTATTTGTATTCGAGGAAAGGAGAAAAAACCACAAGCTTTTCTTTCTGTGAAAGGTTTCCTCCCTGCTGAGGTTTCTGGGAAATAATCACCTCAGACATGTCGCTAATGAACAGTTACAACCCACCCGCCCCAAGATCTCAGTTATTCCTGTCCCCCATGTTGGTAATTTGTGTGTGTAGCACAATTAAGAATTGATATGCTTAATATGAATGAAAATACTTGAAGATGGCTGAATAGGCCAAAGCCCCGAAACATTTGTTTGAAAGTTCTACTCTTGGCGGGAGGCAAAGTTGTGTATCCATCTAGTTTTTTATTATAATAGTGTAGTTTAGTGTCTAGGCCTGGACTCTGGTGGTGATATTGTACTGAAATGAATGAGACAGGGACTGCAGGATGAGCCACATCGCTAGGCCTTGCCTGGATCTATTCAGGCCAATCCTAATCGGCTTCTGCTCAACTCCTCGCCAAAGCTCTCCTCTCAGTAGTGGCCTTTTTCTCTGGTGTTTTTGTTACTGTTCTTAAAGAGCTCAGCTGGCTGCTGGGTCTGAAAAGGATCAAATTATTAAAGATTTTGTGGAAAATCCAGTGAGAAAGCGGCCATGTAATAATGATAGCATTGTCCTGCGGTGGAGCCTTCCCAGCGAACGGCGGGGAGAAATTGTCAACTGTGCTCTTTGTTTTCTTAACCCCTTCTATAGAAACAAAATAATATTTAGCTTAGCACAAAATAGCTTTTGTTTTTTTTAATCTAATCCTTAAGGTTTTCTTTCTCACTTTTTCAATTTGGCTTTCCTGCCAAATAGTTTTATATCCCACATAAAGATTTTTTTTTTTTATTTTTTTTTAATGTCCTGTTAGCTGTAATTTTTTTTTTTTTTAATTATTCAGGAACAAATTTAACCCTTTGAGTGCCAGAGGGGTACGCGACGCATTGCGAAGGGTTAAGGTGAAATTCTGAAGCAAACCAAAGGCACCATAAGGAAATTAAATTTCCCATTGATTGAAATGGGGCTTTTAACACTGTGAATACTAGACATGTCACCAATGAAGTGATTCTAAATGTATTTAAGGGGTTAAAAATTAGTCATTATTTTAGCACTATCATAATGCATATTTATTTTATCTGCTATTTTTCTTTAATTATCTGCGCTTCGCTAATTCTGTTCTTCTCTTTTTCCAGCTTGCAGTGAGGTAGAGCGCCCTCTACCTGTACTTGTAAAATGAGTCTGTGTCTCAGTTATAGTCATAAGATACCTGTGGGCGGTATATAGAAAGTAGGAGGAGCAGTTCTGGTGCAAACCAGCTACAACAAAAGGGAAAAATAAAAATCCCCTACAATCACAGTGATTTAGCCCCTTGAATGACACATTAAAATTAAAAAAAAAGCAGTCGGTTGCGCTGCGAAACGCGTACCTTGAGCCTTCCAGCCACTGGGCGTTTATTGTTTTTAAACAAATCATTTTTTTTTTTTAATCAGTACGGCAACATGTTTTATATTTTTTATTCTATCGCTTTAGATATTTAATCAAGTTCCAAGACGTCCATCAAATAGGAATATCTGACAACGTGACCCAGAGGCTCGGAGACCCAAACAGGGATAGGTAAAGTACCCTATGTGCCAATATTTTTGATTACTGACATATGTCTGATATTCAACTACTTTGAAATGTGAGTTGATCTATATATATATATATACTAGCAGTATAGGACGGCGTTGCCCGTCTGTTTATTTTTCAACCAATACTTAACCCTTTCAACAGTAGAGGGCTACACAACATATTAGAATGCATTGCGTACCCTTCTGCCACTCAAAGGGTTAAAGTAAGCCTCACTGACACAGAACTGTATATATAATGCTTATGATACACACATGATTGTATGTATCATGTATATTACTGTACACACAGTGTGTACATTAATATACATAATATATAGTCCTGTGTCTACAGTGTGTACATTAATATACATTATATATACACTCGTGTGACTCAGCGTCACAACCCTTTGACTGCAAGACAACTATGCAATGCATTGCCTTGTGTACCCCTCTGTCAGTCAAAGGGTTAAGCATTGCTTAAAAAAAAAGAAGGGCAACGCCGTCCCACACTGCTAGTAAGTGAATATATGATTTACAGCAAGAGCAAAGTAGTTTATGTACACAGACTAATGTATATACACATATACACATACATTAATGTGAGTGTTATTGCTGTGGAGCAATGTTATACACTTCTATACACACCACACAGTCTGATCTCCTAAACACAGGGACACCAGGGTGATACACTTCTATACACACCACACAGTCTGATCTCCTAAACACAGGGACACCAGGGTGATACACTTATACACACCACACAGTCTGATCTCCTAAACACAGGGACACCAGGGTGATACACTTATATACACACCACACAGTTTAATCTCCTAAACACAGGGACATCAGGGTGATACACTTCTATACACACCACACAGTTTAATCTCCTAAACACAGGGACATCAGGGTGATACACTTCTATACACACCACACAGTTTAATCTCCTAAACACAGGGACATCAGGGTGATACACTTCTATACACACCACACAGTCTTATCTCCTAAACACAGGGACACCAGGGTGATACACTTACATACACGCCACACAGTCTGATCTCCTAAACACAGGGACACCAAGGTGATACACTTATATACACACCACACAGTCTGATCTCCTAAACACAGGGACACAGGGTGATACACTTATATACACACACCACACAGTCTGATCTCCTAAACACAGGGACACTAGGGTGATACTCTTCTATACACACCACACAGTCTGATCTCCTAAACACAGGGACACTAGGGTGATACTCTTCTATACACACCACACAGTCTGATCTCCTAAACACAGGGAAACCAGGGTGATACACTTATATACACACACCACACAGTCTGATCTCCTAAACACAGGGACACTAGGGTGATACTCTTCTATACACACCACACAGTCTTATCTCCTAAACACAGGGACACCAGGGTGATACACTTACATACACGCCACACAGTCTGATCTCCTAAACACAGGGACACCAGGGTGATACACTTATACACACCACACAGTCTGATCTCCTAAACACAGGGACACCAGGGTGATACACTTATATACACACCACACAGTTTAATCTCCTAAACACAGGGACATCAGGGTGATACACTTCTATACACACCACACAGTTTAATCTCCTAAACACAGGGACATCAGGGTGATACACTTCTATACACACCACACAGTCTTATCTCCTAAACACAGGGACACCAGGGTGATACACTTACATACACGCCACACAGTCTGATCTCCTAAACACAGGGAAACCAGGGTGATACACTTATATACACACACCACACAGTCTGATCTCCTAAACACAGGGACACTAGGGTGATACTCTTCTATACACACCACACAGTCTTATCTCCTAAACACAGGGACACCAGGGTGATACACTTATATACACACACCACACAGTCTGATCTCCTAAACACAGGGACACTAGGGTGATACTCTTCTATACACACCACACAGTCTTATCTCCTAAACACAGGGACACCAGGGTGATACACTTACATACACGCCACACAGTCTGATCTCCTAAACACAGGGACACCAGGGTGATACACTTATACACACCACACAGTCTGATCTCCTAAACACAGGGAAACCAGGGTGATACACTTATATACACACACCACACAGTCTGATCTCCTAAACACAGGGACACTAGGGTGATACTCTTCTATACACACCACACAGTCTGATCTCCTAAACACAGGGAAACCAGGGTGATACTCTTCTATACACACCACACAGTCTGATCTCCTAAACACAGGGAAACCAGGGTGATACACTTATATACACACACCACACAGTCTGATCTCCTAAACACAGGGACACTAGGGTGATACTCTTCTATACACACCACACAGTCTTATCTCCTAAACACAGGGACACCAGGGTGATACACTTACATACACGCCACACAGTCTGATCTCCTAAACACAGGGACACCAGGGTGATACACTTATACACACCACACAGTCTGATCTCCTAAACACAGGGACACCAGGGTGATACACTTATATACACACCACACAGTTTAATCTCCTAAACACAGGGACATCAGGGTGATACACTTCTATACACACCACACAGTTTAATCTCCTAAACACAGGGACATCAGGGTGATACACTTCTATACACACCACACAGTCTTATCTCCTAAACACAGGGACACCAGGGTGATACACTTACATACACGCCACACAGTCTGATCTCCTAAACACAGGGAAACCAGGGTGATACACTTATATACACACACCACACAGTCTGATCTCCTAAACACAGGGACACTAGGGTGATACTCTTCTATACACACCACACAGTCTTATCTCCTAAACACAGGGACACCAGGGTGATACACTTATATACACACACCACACAGTCTGATCTCCTAAACACAGGGACACTAGGGTGATACTCTTCTATACACACCACACAGTCTTATCTCCTAAACACAGGGACACCAGGGTGATACACTTACATACACGCCACACAGTCTGATCTCCTAAACACAGGGACACCAGGGTGATACACTTATACATACCACACAGTCTGATCTCCTAAACACAGGGAAACCAGGGTGATACACTTTTATACACACACCACACAGTCTGATCTCCTAAACACAGGGACACTAGGGTGATACTCTTCTATACACACCACACAGTCTGATCTCCTAAACACAGGGAAACCAGGGTGATACACTTATATACACACACCACACAGTCTGATCTCCTAAACACAGGGACACTAGGGTGATACTCTTCTATACACACCACACAGTCTTATCTCCTAAACACAGGGAAACCAGGGTGATACACTTACATACACGCCACACAGTCTGATCTCCTAAACACAGGGACACCAGGGTGATACACTTATACACACCACACAGTCTGATCTCCTAAACACAGGGACACCAGGGTGATACACTTATATACACACCACACAGTTTAATCTCCTAAACACAGGGACATCAGGGTGATACACTTCTATACACACCACACAGTTTAATCTCCTAAACACAGGGACATCAGGGTGATACACTTCTATACACACCACACAGTCTTATCTCCTAAACACAGGGACACCAGGGTGATACACTTACATACACGCCACACAGTCTGATCTCCTAAACACAGGGACACCAAGGTGATACACTTATATACACACCACACAGTCTGATCTCCTAAACACAGGGACACAGGGTGATACACTTATATACACACACCACACAGTCTGATCTCCTAAACACAGGGACACTAGGGTGATACTCTTCTATACACACCACACAGTCTGATCTCCTAAACACAGGGACACTAGGGTGATACTCTTCTATACACACCACACAGTCTGATCTCCTAAACACAGGGAAACCAGGGTGATACACTTATATACACACACCACACAGTCTGATCTCCTAAACACAGGGACACTAGGGTGATACTCTTCTATACACACCACACAGTCTGATCTCCTAAACACAGGGAAACCAGGGTGATACACTTATATACACACACCACACAGTCTGATCTCCTAAACACAGGGACAACAGGGTGGGAAGAGGGACAGAAGGATTTGGGTGTCAATGAGGGATTGTCCATACTAAAGAGGAACACTTGGTAGGTATGGCAGTGTAACTCTTTTGGTGCCTGAGGGGTACCCAATGCATTGCTTGACAATGCTTTACATATCCCTGTGGAAGTGAAGGGGTTAACTGCTTGATAGTGAAACAGGACTGTATGCAGGGCAATTTTTTGTGAAGTTTTGTGGCAGTGAAAGGGTGAAAATAAATAAAACATGTGTTAGTGTGGAAGATGTACTTTAATCATGTAAGAACCAGCAGGGTATAAAATGCATTGCACAGCTCTCTGGTCCTTAAGTGCTAAGGCCGAAGGGGTAGTGTAAAAGTTGTGAAAGCAAATGTTTGTGAAATGTTTGTGAACCACTGCAGTAAATGTAAAGGTTAGAGGCAAACATATTTGCACTGATGAGGTCCCCGAGCAGGTAGGGTTAAAATGAGAACTGAGCAGACAGAATGTGACAGCATGAACCTGGGACGGCTGAGGGGGAGAGAATGATAGATTACAGGCTGTCACACATTTCACTGGTATAAAGAAGTTTGTGTAAAGACTCACATGCACTGGGTTTCGTTTTGTGGAAGGTAGCTTTTCAGCAGAGGAGACGATGAGGTCAGAGAGCATTCATAGAGAAGCGCACAGCATTTGTAGATAGCTGTGGCATGGGGAGCATCAGAAAACACACAAGCATTTGAATTACGTACAGCTGAAGATGCAACTCTCATGATTGATGGCATGTATGTGAAGGAGATGTATGTGGAGGACTGGCTATGTAAATTACCTACGTTTAGCACAGTAGAATATACTGAAGTGATTTGGGGTGGAGTGTGTAAGGGTGTGTTGCGATTAACCGTTTGAGAGCCAGAGGTATGCACAAGGCACTGCAAAGCAATGCATTGTGCACCCCTTTGGCCTCAAATGGTTGATGCAGAGTGCATGAAGAATGCGATGAGCCGTATGGTTAGTGAGAAAATGAACAGTAAGGTTGGCATTGTGTTCAGTAATTCTTTCAGCGTCCCGTGTAGTACTGTGTGCTCCATAACGTGATGAGTGCCAGGGAGGGATGGAAAACATTGCTTTTGGATAGCTCTCTGGCACTCACCATGTTATGGAGCACACAGTACTGCACGGGAGGGCAATTGCATTTGCATTCAGAATAGCAGAAGGGTAGCCTTTCAGTGCTCCATGAAATAGAACACAAAGAAAGCCTAGGTGGGGAAGACTTGGGACTCAAAAGGCTAAACACCTGAATGTTCAATATTAACCCTTGGAGTGCCAGAGGAGTGTGCAACACATTGCTTTGCAATGAGTTGCATACCCCACTGGCACTCAAAAGGTTAAGTCTGTTCATTGAGTGTCTGCAAGTGGAGCTGAAAGGTACATGTCCTGAGATGGAATGCAGTGAAGCGGCATAAGTGGGATATTAACCCTGGGAGTGCCAGAGAGATAGTGAACACATTGCGTACTTCTGTAGCACTCAAAGGGTTAAACTCCGCATTCCATCTCATCAGAAGTAACTTATAGCTCCACTTACAGACACTCGATGAACAATACTGGATCGTACTGGTATCCATGAGTTGTGTACCTTGTACAGTGGCAGCTTGCTCCCACCCCCTTACCTCGGCCATGTTGCACAGTGTCCCGCAGGTCAGGCTAGTGTATCACACTGACACCATAGTAGACATGTAGTGGAAATGTGCAGACCTGTCCCCTCTTCCATGGTAGGCCAGCTATGTCCTCATGGTTTGTGTTAAGTTGTAAGTGAGTGTGTGAGTGAGGGACATGCAGCATCTACAGCAGGCAGATAGGTGGCTGAAGACAGGCAGGATACAGGTAGCAGAGCTGGTGTGTGTGTATTTGTCTGTGGTGTAGGAGTGAATGGCAGCCATTTTGTTTTTTTCCTCAGTTGTATAGTGGTGGGAGGGCTGGATAGTGGGGGAGGGCCAAGTCCCTGCTTGATTTTCATAGGAGTAGAAGTGGCCGAAGGCCACTGCAAATCCTATGAAAATCACGCTCCCATTGAATCATCCAATGGAAGCAGTAACTCTTTCTTTCTGCCGCCCCTGGGTGTGTTTTGCCAGGCACAAAGTCTTCTTTTATATATATAGATATTGCATGTGTATATTTGGTGTATCAAGGATAATACACTACTGGCGCCCCTCTCTCCTTTTTATCCTTTCCTTCTACGGATACTAATACTCTGGATACGAGAGTTGCTGTGAGTGGAGCCGCCTGTCAATACTGTTTTAGGGGAACAGTCTACACATCCCCCAAGCTTCATTGCTGAATTACACATATGTGTTTTATTCAGCTGCTTCCTCTGTGAGTAGTGTCCTTTTGGTGGTGGTTGGTGTTTTTTTTCTGGTCCTTGGAAAATTTTACACTAGGAGCGCCTCCTGTTTTTCTTCTCTTCCCTATAAAAATAATTCCTATTAGACATTTGTGAATTCATTCGGAGACATTCGGATTTCGTCGAAAATGGGGTCATTCGGAGACATTCGGCCAATCCGCAACTCAAGGGTCATTCGGAAAAAATTATCTGACTCCGAACAGCCCAGGTCCGAAATTCGTAGAAACTTTCGGAAGTTTCGGCAATCGACACATTTCCAAAAGTTTTGACTACTTTTGACCAGGACTTTTTTGTACTTCCTGTGCGCGCTCAATTACTTTCCCTCCATAATTTTCCCTCCGTGTCTCTAGTCCAATTCAATTCTCCGTTTCATGCACTACTTCCCTCTTTTGTCTGTATTCGAATAGCCTTCTTCGTTTCATGATGGGGGTTGGACTAATGACACAGTCACACAGACAGACAGCCTGCATTTCCTCATTGGGTTGTTGGAGCTCAGAGAGAGAAGAGATTAGAGAGTGTACAGTTGTTGTGTAGGCAGGCAGGTAGCATTAGGCTCGGCATAGGTAGGTAGCCAGCATTAGTTCCAGTTATTGCCACTACAAGAGCAAGTAATATTTGTTCCTGTGCAAAATATAAAAAAATATTACGTATTTGTTCGAATACAGGTCCGGCCCTTACATGGGTCCCAGTGGGTCCATGGACCCAGGCGGCACTTTGACAGGGGCGGCAATTTGCCGTCCCATAGCATGTTTATTTTGTGCTCTTCCGCCATTTCTGTGTTGCAGGGTATCCCATCAGTGTGACTGTCAGCAGCCGGGCAGCCCTATGCTCACTCAGTGGCGATGCCTGCTGGCTGCTTCAGTGACGTGAATTATGTGATAGTGAAACATTATGCCTATTTTGTATTGTTTATCTCCCACCTAAAGTCAAGACTTGAGTAAATAGGTCTACCGTCCCAGATTTGCTAGAGAGGTTTTACAAATACAGGAGGGTGCCCCCTGTACGAAATGAGTCTAAACATTTGGGATCCCTAGTATCAGTGCACAACAGTGCATGATGTGTCCTGAACAGGATTGCTGTGAGGTGTCTCCACCCAGAAGGTGCTGGCCGGGCTGAGCTTCAACATTGCTACAAGTGACCAACTAAGAGCACCGTGCCGTGCAGCCATAGCATCACCCCCTCCTACTCTCCGGGTCCCGCTGACTGGCAATAACAGGTGAGTCACTAAGAGATCTGAAGCCTTTCTGGAAGTCCTTTCACTTGGAAAAGGGCTAGGTATTACTTGGGGGAGTTGCCTCGTGTGTAAATAATTTCTAGGTGGGAGATGAATGTGCATCACTTATGTGTTTCCTAACAGTAGTTAGAATACAACTCCCATCATCCCCTGATTATGACATTGGGAAATGCCCAGCAATTACCGTAGAGCCCTGTATTGCACACTCACGGAAAACGGTGATATTGCTATACTAAGACAATGCTGTGGATCCCTCTTCAGTATAGATGTCAAGCATTTTTTTTTTATTTCTCTCCTGTGTTGCAGTTTGTTCACAACAGAATGTCTCAATTTTTCTTTTTAACACATTACATCTATCACATTACAATCATTGATGTTTATTCTTGATGTAGTATGAAACTCTACAATGTATATACACATAGAGTTATCTGATATGAGGGGAAATCAGGATAGGAAAACGAAAGAGAGGAATTTGGGTACTAAAGAGGGACAGTAGGGTAGGAGGCTGGTACCAGAAAATGAAACCTTAATCTTTACCCATGTACTAACATAGAATGTAACATGTAGTTTGTCCATGTTCGAGTCGACCACTTATGTTGAGTAGGATGTGATAGGCATGGGTTTTCGATGTCGAGCATATGCTAAATTGAATGACAGGCATGAGGTTTCGATGTTCGAACATATGCTAGATTGAAGGACAGGCATGGGGTTTCGATGTTCGAACATGCTAAATTGAATGACAGGCATGGGTTTTCGATGTTCGACGTTTGCATTGTGACTGGCATCCCATGCTAGAGTAGAGGTGACATGCACAGACTTTCAATGTATGACAATGTCTGTTTTTGGGATGGATCTTTTTCTAAATGCACACCCTGTCTGCAAATAATGATAGCAGTGTGCACGGAGGCGCACTGCTATAATTTAACCCATGTTAAATTCGGCCGAATAATTCGGAATGGATCAGAATTTCATCAGAATCGAATAGACCCAGTCCAAAATTAGGATCATCCGAATTAGAAAAAAAAAATTCATCCGAATTTGAATTTTACCGAAAATTTTGCCCGTGCACAAGTCTAATTCCTATGTTACTTTTCTGGTGTTATAAATTAAAGCAATAGTAATGGTTAGGTATTAAAATCTCTAAAACTCTTAAAGTGTACTTTTCACCTTGAAACGGCCTATATCTCATGTTAACCAAAAGTCCAGCAGATCTACAGTTTAGGAAGTATTCACAATGTTATTTGTGGGAAAGCTAAAAGTGAAAGTCTCCTGGTGTAGCACAGAGCTTCATTAGAATATTACATGTCCCCGAAACCCTTAATTAGCATGTGAAACATCACTGAAAAGGCTTTTTTAGCATATGAAATGTCACTGAAAACTTTTCAGAATGAAACGTCACTGAAAAGGCTTCAATAGCCTGTAAAAGTGGTAGACAGAGGGGAGTGGTAGGAAGAACAGCAGAGTAAGAAAGTAAAGGAGAAAAGAGGTCCAAGAGGTAAAAGGAAGCTCAATCTGTAACCTGATCTTCCTGCTCGGGACACTCTCACCTGCACAGTAATTACCTTCTGTGCTGCTGCTTAGTACGACTGGGTGGGGTTTGGACATGGAAGTGGTGTCACTGGTGGTGATGATGATGATGACTGAGATGACTGTGTATCTGTAGGCATGCTTACTTGTCCAGACATTAAAGGAGCAGTAAACTTTTTTTTATGAAAACACATATTTTATAGATCTTTTCCTGCTGAATAAAACAAGGTCACTCCCATCGCTGTCAGATGTTTTATTCAAAATTTACAGCAGTTTAAATAATCAGGAAGTGAATTTACTGTGTTTACTTCCTGATAGTTCTAACTGACAGGAAGTGAATTTAATGTGTTTACTTCCTGATAGCTCTAACTGACAGGAAGTGAATTTACTGTGTTTACTTCCTGATAGTTCTAACTGACAGGAAATTAATTTACTGTGTTTATTTCCTGATAGTTCTGACAGGAAGTAACTCAGCAGTTTCTATCACATTCTATGGAGAACTGTATGTCTCTAACCTTTCTGACTTTCCTCTCCATTAGAATCTAACAGGAAATCTAATTAGAATTTGACCACTAGAGGGCACTGCTAATGTAAAAAAAAAAAACATGGGTTTAAACTGTAATAACTCTGGAAATATAAATCTCTAGGCAGTGTGAGTACCCTTATTTTACTCAATAGGAAAATCCCTACAATATAAAAAAAAGTTTACTGCTCCTTTAAAGATGATATCTAGAGGTGTCACTAGGGTTGGCGTCACCCAGTACGGTAACTCATGGTATCACCCCCTTGGATCTCTGCTGATTCCCTTACCGGTGCGTTCTACACCTTCAGAGCCCTCTGCTGTGACGCACAATTCTCTCCACATGACCAACTCCAGCCCCAGTAATATAAGCATTATCGGGATGCATGAAGCACCTCACGGCTCATATAGAGCTCACTCAAAACACATTTATTTGCATTTTTATTTCTATTCATATGCGGGCACTAGCTCAGAGCACTGGGTAACCACCACGCCGGACATTCCCACAGTACTGACACAGCAACCCTGTACCACAGGGCCTCGTAGAAGGCATTTATGCTCTGAAGTGTTCAATAGCGTGACCTGAGAATCTTGCGCTTTCATGCCGTACGAGATTCTCAGGTCACCATTTTTGTCATTGTGAAATGGTTAATGCGAGATGTGGTTGCACTCTCTTTTGCTTGCGACCTTTTAAGAGTGAACCCTCTCCTCTTAAAGGGATAGGAATACTTTATTTTATCTTTATTTTATTTTGTAGGCATTAAAAAAACATGAAGAACGATATAAGTCTTATCTCTCAAACCTTTATGGTTTGAGAGATATTCACAAGCAAAGTTTCCCCTCCCGCCCCTTTTACCTAGTGTAAGCCATCTCTTCTCAGATGTGGAATGCAGTCCATAGACCAGACAGATAGCAGAAGGGGACAATCTTCTTCCTATGAGAACAATGAAAGCCCTGCCCACCTTGACAAGTTTTTCAGGTTTTTCCCTTATCTTAATTGAAGATTGTCCCTCTCTGCAGTCTACCTGGGCACCTCCCTTCTGATATGGCTGAGCAGTGTTACATCAGTAAAAGGGGCGGGAGGGGGATACTTTGTCATTGAATTACTCTTGAACTACAACTCTGACAGAATTGAAATAACACTCGCCAAAGTCCAAATACTATGATTATTAATTGGAGCTGCTTTTATTATGAAACATTACTATCCCTTTAATCCTTTTCCCTCACCCCATCTCCTGCTACGTTTGGTGGACATAATGATGGCAACATTGATTTTTACTGTAAAGTACATAATATGGCTGTTAGCTTTAACATGTCTGCAGTATGCAATTAATTGCCTAGGACAACAGCACAGCAGCAGCACCAGTAAATGCCAGACATTTTCTTGCCTCGGTGTGGCGTTATGTCATTCTGTTATTGCTTACACAGTTACATAGTAGTTAAGGTTGATAAAAGACTTGCGTCCATCAAGTACAACCGTTTTCCTATTCCTGTTTACCGTCATTGATCCAAAAGAAGGCAAAAAACCCACCTCAATACAGTAATTACAAATTCTGCCTTGAATGGGGGGAAAAAATTCCTTCTTGATTCCAAATGTCAATCAGATTTCTCCTTGGATCAACAAGCCCTAACTAAATACTAATCCCAATACATACATAGTGTTAGATTTGTTAGCTCACTGAAACTTCCCTCTGACCAGATGTAGCTACCCAGAGTTTAGCAGGGAGCTATATTAGTCTGGAATAAACAGGCAGGAACCCTAGGATGCAGGGAATCCCGCC
Source organism: Rhinophrynus dorsalis (assembly GCA_037306005.1). Lineage (NCBI taxonomy): Eukaryota > Metazoa > Chordata > Amphibia > Anura > Rhinophrynidae > Rhinophrynus > Rhinophrynus dorsalis. The sequence goes on along the minus strand of CM074723.1, from coordinate 474,421,091 downwards.
TGAGGGTCCGATATGATAAGGTAGGAAGCCCTATACAGGACAGAAAAACATAATGCAAAATCCAAAAGTAGGCCAGAGGGAAGGGCTGGTTGAGAGTAAGCAGAGTCCAGTAATCAGGCCAGAGGTCAGGTCAGGCTGAGAGTAATCAGAGTCCAGTAATCAGGCCAGAGGTCAGGGCTGGTTGAGAGTAAGCAGAGTCCAGTAATCAGGCCAGAGGTCAGGGCTGGTTGAGAGTAAGCAGAGTCCAGTAATCAGGCCAGAGGTCAGGGCAGTCTGAGAGTAATCAGTGTCCTGTAATCAGGCCAGAGGTCAGGGCAGTCTGAGAGTAAGCAGAGTCAAGTAATCAGGCCAGAGGTCAGGGCTGGTTGAGAGTAAGCAGAGTCCAGTAATCAGGCCAGAGGTCAGGGCAGTCTGAGAGTAATCAGTGTCTTGTAATCAGGCCAGAGGTCAGGGCAGGCTGAGAGTAAGGAGTGTCCAGTAATCAGGTCAGAGGTCAGGGCAGGCTGAGAGTAAGCAGAGTCCAGTAATCAGGCCAGAGGTCAGGGCAGTCTGAGAGTAATCAGTGTCCTGTAATCAGGCCAGAGGTCAGGGCAGGCTGAGAGTAAGGAGTGTCCAGTAATCAGGTTAGAGGTCAGGGCAGGCTGAGAGTAAGCAGTGTCCAGTAATCAGGCCAGAGGTCAGGGCAGTCTGAGAGTAATCAGTGTCCTGTAATCAGGCCAGATGTCAGGGCAGGCTGAGAGTAATCAGAGTCCAGTAATCAGGCCAGATGTCAGGGCAGGCTGAGAGTAATCAGAGTCCAGTAATCAGGCCAGAGGTCAGGGCAGGTTGAGAGTAAGCAGAGTCCAGTAATCAGGCCAGATGTCAGGGCAGGCTGAGAGTAATCAGAGTCCAGTAATCAGGCCAGAGGTCAGGGCAGGCTGAGATTAAGGAGTGTCCAGTAATCAGGTTAGAGGCCAGGGCAGTCTGAGAGTAATCAGTGTCCTGTAATCAGGCCAGAGGTCAGGGCAGGCTGATAGTAATCAGTGTCCAGTAATCAGGCCAGAGATCAGAGCAGGCTGATAGTAATCAATGTCCAGTAATCAGGCCAGAGGTCAGGGCAGGCTGATAGTAATCAGTGTCCAGTAATCAGGCCAGAGGTCAGGGCAGGCTGAAAGTAAGCAGTGTCCAGTAATCAGGCCAGAGGTCAGGGCAGGCTGAGATTAAGCATTGTCCAATAAACGGGCCAGAGGTCAGGGCAGGCTGAGAGTAAGGAGTGTCCAGTAATCAGGCCAGAGGTCAGAGCAGGCTGATAGTAATCAGTGTCCAGTAATCAGGCCAGAGGTCAGGGCAGGCTGATAGTAATCAATGTCCAGTAATCAGGCCAGAGGTCAGAGCAGGCTGATAGTAATCAGTGTCCAGTAATCAGGCCAGAGGTCAGAGCAGGCTGATAGTAATCAATGTCCAGTAATCAGGCCAGAGGGCAGGGCAGGCTGAGAGTAATCAGAGTCCAGTAATCAGGCCAGAGGTCAGGGCAGGCTGAGAGTAAGCAGTGTCCAGTAATCAGGCCAGAGGGCAGGGCAAGCTGAGAGTAAGCAGTGTCCAGTAATCAGGCCAGAGGGCAGGGCAAGCTGAGAGTAATCAGTGTCCAGTAATCAGGCCAGAGGGCAAGGCAAGCTGAGAGTAAGCAATGTCCAGTAATCAAGCCAGAGGGCAGGGCAGGCTGAGAGTAATCAGTGTCCAGTAATCAGGCCAGAGGTCAGGGCAGGCTGAGAGTAATCAGTGTCCAGTAATCAGGCCAGAGGTCAGGGCAGGCTCAAAGTGATCAGTGTCCAGTAATCAGGCCAGAGGGCAGGGCAGGCTGAGAGTAATCAGTGTCCAGTAATCAGGCCACAGGGCAGGGCAGGCTGATAGTAATCAGTGTCCAGTAATCAGGCCAGAGGTCAGGGTAGGCTGAGAGTAATCAGTGTCCAGTAATCAGGCCAGAGGTCAGGGCAGGCTCAGAGTAATCAGAGTCCAGTAATCAGGCCAGAGGTCAGGGCAGGCTGAGAGTAATCAGTGTCCAGTAATCAGGCCAGAGGTCAGGGCAGGCTCAGAGTGATCAGTGTCCAGTAATCAGGCCAGAGGTCAGGGCAGGCTCAGAGTGATCAGTGTGCAGTAATCAGGCCAGAGTTCAGGGCAGGCTGAGAGTAATCAGTGTACAGTAATCAGGCCAGAGGTCAGGGCAGGCTCAGAGTGATCAGTGTCCAGTAATCAGGCCAGAGGTCAGGGCAGGCTGAGAGTAAGCAGAGTCCAGTAAACAGGGCAGTGGTCAGGGTACCAGATACAAACCAGGGAGAGGATCTCCAAGAAAGGCAGAGAAAGTCCAGAGGGATTCTGAATAATTACATGATATCAGAGGTAATGCGGTGGTCTGGGGCAGGCCAAGGTCAAAAAGTTCTGGAAAAGACTGGGACTCAAGCTAACAACTAAGCATCGAGTCCCAGTGACACCAGGTTTAAGAAGCCGGCGGTCGCTCAGGGATGACGATGACACAACGCCCAAATCATCTGCCACACGCTGCACATTGCGCATGCACTTAACCGCCGGGAGGCCAAGCACTTTATCACAAGTGCTGGCAAGGATTCTGACACATAGCCCTCTATGTTCTGCTCTTTTAAAAAAAGTGTCCAGGACTCTTTTAAAAGCATCTAATGTATTTGATAGCACCACCTCCTCAGGCAGTGAATTCCATACCTTTATTGTCCTTACCGTAAAGAATCCCTTCCACTGTTGTAGACAAAATCTCCTTTCCTCAAGTCTAAGCGGGTGGCCCCTTGTCCTTTGTTCTGTTATGTTAATGAACAGGTCTTTGGAGAGCCCTTTTATGGGTCCTGAGCATATTTATATAGTGTTATCATATCCCCTCTAAGACGCCGTTCCTCTAGTGTGTACAAGTTTAACTTTTCTAGCCTTTCTTCATAACTAAAACTTTCCATTCCCCTTACTACTTTTGTAGCCCTCCTCTGCACTTTCTCTAGTTCCATAATGTCCTTTTTCAGAAAAGGCACCCAGAATTGAATGGCATATTCAAAGTGGAGTCTTACCATGGACCTGTAAAGAGGCATAATAATATCTTCCTCCAGTGAATCAATACCTCTTTTAATACATGCCAATATCTTATTGGCCTTTGTAGCCGCCAGTTGGCACTAAGCTCTACTGCTAAGTCTATTGTCTACCATTACTCCCAAATCCTTTTCATTAGTAGATTTTTATTATTATACCCAAATGCATAACTTTACACTTGTCTATATTGAATCTCATTTGCCATTTTCCTGCCCAGTTACCTAATTTGTCCAAATACGTTTGTAATGAAGACACATCCAGTTCAGACTTTATTACCCTACTTAATTTTGTGTCATCTGCAAACACTGATAATTTATAAACAGATTAGAAAGAAGAGGACCCAGGACAGATACCTGAGGTACTCCACTTATCACGTTTGTCCAATTGGAGAACTTCCCATTTACTACCACTCTTTGCATTCTATCTTTAAGCCAATTTCCATTCCATGCACAAACGTTTGCCCCTAAGCCTATTTCATTCAATTTGTTTAGTAACCTTTTGTGTGGAACCGTATCAAATGCCTTGGCAAAGTTTAAATAGATCCCATCAACCGCCGCACCCAAATCTATATTTTTACTCACTTTTTCATAAAATGCAATCAAGTTAGTTTGACAAGACCTGACTTTCAGAAAGCCATGCTGGCTCCTGCTAATGATATTCCTGTTCAAGATGAATTTCTGAATATATTCCCTTAGCAACCTTTCAAACAGTTTCCCCACCACAGATGTCAAGCTTACAGGTCTGTAATGTCCCGGCTGGGATTTTGATCCCTTTTCTAAATATGGGTACCACATCTGCTTTACACTAATCCGTGGGTAGCATACCTGGATTGGCATAAAGCAGAAGTAATTTGTGATGTATGTCTGTGTCTCTAGTATCTGCCCCTGTTACACTTAGTCTCAGCTGCAGTAGAATCTCAGTGTTGGCTCAGAAAAAGTCTCCTGCCTGAATCTTAGTCTCAACTCAGGTAGGATCACCTGCCTGATGCTCAGTCTCAACTCAGGTAGGATCACCTGTCTGGCTCTCAGTGTCAGATCAGGTAGGGTCACCTTCCTGACACTCAGTCTCAGCTGATGTAGGGTCACCTGCCTGACCCTTAGTCTCCACTTAGGTAGGGTCACCTCACCTGCCTAACTCTCAGTCTCAGCTCAGGTAGGGTCACTTGCTTAACTCTCAGTCTCAGCTCAGGTAGGATCACCTCTTCAGGTAGGATCACCTGTCTGACTCTCAGTCTCAGCTCAGGTAGGATCACCTGTCTGGCTCTCAGTCTCAGCTCAGGTAGGATCACCTGTCTGGCTCTCAGTCTCAGCTGAGATAGGATCACCTGTCTGACTCTCAGTCTCAGCTCAGGTAGGATCACCTGTCTGACTCTCAGTTTCAGCTCAGGTAGGATCACCTGTCTGACACTCAGTCTCAGCTGAGGTAGGGTCACCTGCCTGACAATCAGTCTCAGCTGAGGTAGGGTCACCTGCCTGACCCTTTGTCTCAGTTTAGGTAGGATCACCTGTCTGACTGTCAGTCTAAGCTTAGGTAGAATCACCTGTCTGACTCTCAGTCTAAGCTCAGGTAGGATCATCTGTCTGATTGTCAGTCTAAGATCAGGTAGGATCACCTGTCTGACAGTCAGTCTCAAATGAGGTAGGGTCACCTGTATGACAGTCTCAGCTGAGGTAGGGTCACCTACCTGACCCTTAGTCTCAGCTTATATAGGATCACCTGCCTGACTCTCAGCTCAGTTAGGGTCACCTGCCTAACTGTCAGTCTCAGCTCAGGTAGGGTCACCTGTCTGACTCTCGCTTTCAGCTGAGGTAGGGTCACCTATCTGACTTTCAGTCTCAGCTCTGGTAGGATCACCTGCCTGACTCTCAGTCTCAGCTCATGTAGGATCACCTGCTTGACTCTGTCTCAGCTTAGGTAGGATTACCTGTCTTACTCTCAGTGTCAGCTGAGGTAGGGTCACCTGTTGGACTCTCAGTCTCAACTGAGGTAGTGTCACCTGTCTGAATCTCAGTCCCAGCTGAGGTAGGATCACCTGTCTGACTCTCAGTCTAAGCTCATGTAGCATCACCTGTATGACTCTCGGTCTCAGCTCAGGTAGGATCACCTGTCTGACTCTTAGTCTCAGCTCTCGTAGTATCACCTGTTTGACTCTCAGTCTAAGCTCAGGTAGGATCATCTGTCTGACTGTCAGTCTCAAATGAGGTAGGGTCACCTGTATGACAGTCTCAGCTGAGGTAAGGTCACCTGCCTGACCCTTAGTCTCAGCTTAGATAGGATCACCTGCCTGACCTCAGCTCAGTTAGGGTCACCTGCCTAACTCTCAGTCTCAGCTGAGGTAGGGTCATCTGTCTGACTCTCGCTTTCAGCTGAGGTAGGGTCACCTATCTGACTTTCATTCTCAGCTCTGGTAGGATCACCTGTCTGACTCTCAGTCTCAGCTCATGTAGGATCACCTGCTTGACTCTGTCTCAGCTTAGGTAGGATCACCTGTCTTACTCTCATTTTCAACTGAGGTAGGGTCACCTGTTGGACTCTCAGTCTCAACTGAGGTAGGGTCACCTGTCTGAATCTCAGTCCCAGCTGAGGTAGGATCACCTGTCTGACTCTCAGTCTAAGCTCAGGTAGCATCACCTGTATCACTCTCGGTCTCATCTCAGGTAGGATCACCTGTCTGACTCTTAGTCTCAGCTCTCGTAGTATCACCTGTTTGACTCTCAGTCTAAGCTCAGGTAGGATCATCTGTCTAACTGTCAGTCTAAGATCAGGTAGGATTACCTGTATGACAGTCTCAAATGAGGTAGAGTCACCTGTCTGACAGTCTCAGCTGAGGTAGGGTCACCTGCCTGACCTTTAGTCTCAGCTTAGATAGGATCACCTGCCTGACCTCAGCTCAGGTAGGGTCACCTGTCTCTCAGTCTCAGCTCAGGTAGGGTCATCTGTCTGACTCTCACTCTCAGCTGAGGTAGGGTACCTATCTGACTTTCAGTCTCAGCTCATGTAGGATCACCTGCTTGACTCTCAGCCTCAATTGAGGTAGGGTCACCTGTCTGACTCTCAGTCTCAGCTGAGGTAGGATCACCTGTCTGACTCTCGCTCTAAGCTCAGGTAGCATCACCTGTCTGACTCATGGTCTCAGCTCAGGTAGGATCGCCTGTCTGACTCACGGTCTAAGCTCAGGTAGGATTACCTGTCTGACTTTCAGTCTCAGCTCTCATAGTATCACCTGTCTGACTCTCAGTCTCAGCTCAGGTAAGATCACCTGTCTGACTCTCAGACAGGGTCACCTGTCTGCCTGTCACTGTCTTCTATCCATCAAAATGTTGTTGGTTTTTTTATTTCTTTTCAACTCCCCATCCTCTCTTCACACCCACACTCCCCACACCCCACCTGTCCAGAAAACAACATGGGGGAAAATTTTCATGTGGTGGGTTATTACAACATTATTATTATTATTGCAATTTGCATTAACATTAAAATAACTTTCAGTGCAACAAAAATGCAGAAAAGGTGGTATAAACCACACTTGAATTGCTGTTTCTCTAATGGTTCACTTTCACAGCAAACGTATTTCAAAACAATTTATTCAAGACCCCGCTAGCATACAAGTGGTTTAAATCCCCATATAAATCAACGGGACTGTGAGGAAATTTTATTTGTCTCCTATAGTACAGATAGCATTCTCCCAAAGTGGCTTTCTGCATATGACCGTAAGACTTTAACACACATCATTAATAACCCATTTAAGCACTACCCAGCTGCTCTAACATTAAGTCCAGTAATCTCAGTGTGTCTAGTAACTCTGTAAATTTAGAACAAAGAAACAAATATTATCTGGCAGCGCTACAAAAATGAGGACTTTAAGGATACAAAAGGGTGCGTGGTCAGCAGACTGGATTGAAATCAAACAAAATATCCCTAATGAAATTGCATGTTGGCAAAAGAAGATAAACCCACAGACTTTACTGTGGGCAATCACAGGCAATTAGAGAAAATCCTCAAGCAAGTGACACGCATTTCGCTACCAGAATAGCTGCATGATATACAGAAAATCCTCAATCAAGTGACACGCTTTTCATTACCAGAATAGCTGTATGATGCACTGGTGGAACATGTATTATAAGTGGAATGGCTGGACACCGGGACAGTGGGACTACAGCTATCAGAAAACTGAATTACCTCTAAGACCTAATAATGGAATTTTCCAATATAAATGTAAATATCATGTGCTTTTCAGCCAGCAAAAACATTATTTTATATTCGATCCCTGAAATCTAATCCTAATTTTTTGGGGGGAGGGGGGAAATAACACCTCCTGATACCTCCTCCCACCAACTTATCTTACAAAGGCCAGAAAATTCTAATGGGCCTCTGATTTTTCTTTTACTTTCTCCTTGATTCAAGCGGTAACATTGTCAATCAGTCCTGAATCTCATGCTTCAGTTTTAAAAACTCCCATCAACTGTCATGTCCGCCCCCATCAACATGAAATCTAGAACAGATTCAAGATGTTCTCTCTTGCACAGAGTCACAGGGGCAAAATTAATTGGATTTTCTGGCCATAGTGAGGTTGGGGGGAAGGGGGTTATTATTAGGAGGTGTTACTATACAGGCGCTATTTGAATGGCTGGCAGTTAAGGACCACGGGTCAGTTTTTTTGTTGCAATGGATTCTGGGGTCCCTGAGTGGCGTGCGGAATTCCATGACATGTTTTAACCCTTTGAGAGCCAAAAGGGTATCTGACACACACTGGATACTCCTCTGGCGCTCAAAGGGTTTAAAAAGCCAGTACCTTACCTTAGACCCTTTACAGACGCTACAGCACAATCACTTCCCAGACACCTATCAGGATTACTACGCCAATGTGAGTCAAGGAGCCCTGGAACAGACAACGATGGAAGCTCCCACATGCATAAGACTCGGTTTAGGCCTCAGAACACATTTACAGATGCTACATGAAGTGCAGGGTATTTAAGTGCATATAACCCCACATCATGTTTAGGTGATAATGGTCCTAGTATCCAGTTTATCTTACTATGACCAGAGAATTCCAATGGCCCATATGAATTTTGCTCTTGTACCTTTGTTCATGAGATAACACCTGCAATCATACCGGGATATCACGTACATGGAGGTGGATCACAGGACACAATCTCTGCTCATAGCACATGGTAATGTTGGACCTTTAAGGACCAGAAACATGTGCTGTTGAGCAGACTCTGTCATGTCCTCCTCCATGCACATTACATCCAGGATTGATTGAAGATATTTCTTGAACAGAGACAAAGGGGCAAAATTCATAGAGGCCATTAGAATTTTCTGGCCATAATAAGGTAAGCAGGGGTTTATGATTAGTAGGTGTTACTTCTCCTGGGAACCTTTACATGATAGATGTTAGAGAGAAGCAGAACTTCAGTGATTAATTTTGTGGACTGATTCAGTCGACTTTAAAAAAAATTCTGTTTCTGTTCAAACTGATTTGTAATGATTCATGGAGGTAGTGGAAGAGAGGGATGGAGGGAGAGGGGGACATAGCAGAAAAAGGGGATGGGAGAGAGAGAGAGAATGGGAGAGGGGTAGGTAGAGGGAGACAGAGCAGAATAAAGGGATGGAAGAGAGAGAGAGGGAGAATGGGAGAGGGGGAGGTAGAGGGAGACAGAGCAGAATAAAGGGATGGAAGAGAGAGAGAGGGAGAATGGGAGAGGGGGAGGTAGAGGGAGACAGAGCAGAATAAAGGGATGGGGGAGAGATAGAGAGAGAGAGGGAGAATGGGAGAGGGGGAGGTAGAGGGAGACAGAGCAGAATAAAGGGATGGGAGAGAGAGAGAGGGAGAATGGGAGAGGGGTAGGCAGAGGGAGACAGAGCAGAATAAAGGGATGGAAGAGAGAGAGAGGGAGAATGGGAGAGGGGGAGGTAGAGGGAGACAGAGCAGAATAAAGGGATGGGAGAGAGAGAGAGGGAGAGGGAGAATGGGAGAGGGGGAGGTAGAGGAGGACAGAGCAGAATAAAGGGATGGGAGAGAGATAGAGAGAGAGAGGGAGAATGGGAGAGGGGGAGGTAGAGGAGGACAGAGCAGAATAAAGGGATGGGGGAGAGATAGAGAGAGAGAGGGAGAATGGGAGAGGGGGAGGTAGAGGAGGACAGAGCAGTATAAAGGGATGGAAGAGAGAGAGAGAGAGGGAGAATGGGAGAGGGGGAGGTAGAGGGAGACAGAGCAGAATAAAGGGATGGGGGAGAGAGAGAGAGAGAGAGGGAGAATGGGAGAGGGGGAGGTAGAGGGAGACAGAGCAGAATAAAGGGATGGGAGAGAGATAGAGAGAGAGAGGGAGAATGGGAGAGGGGGAGGTAGAGGAGGACAGAGCAGAATAAAGGGATGGGGGAGAGAGAGAGAGAGAGAGGGAGAATGGGAGAGGGGGAGGTAGAGGAGGACAGAGCAGAATAAAGGGATGGGGGAGAGAGAGAGAGAGAGAGGGAGAATGGGAGAGGGGGAGGTAGAGGAGGACAGAGCAGAATAAAGGGATGGGAGAGAGATAGAGAGAGAGAGGGAGAATGGGAGAGGGGGAGGTAGAGGAGGACAGAGCAGAATAAAGGGATGGGGGAGAGAGAGAGAGAGAGAGGGAGAATGGGAGAGGGGGAGGTAGAGGAGGACAGAGCAGAATAAAGGGATGGGGGAGAGAGAGAGAGAGAGAGGGAGAATGGGAGAGGGGGAGGTAGAGGAGGACAGAGCAGAATAAAGGGATGGGAGAGAGAGAGAGGGAGAATGGGAGAGGGGGAGGTAGAGGGAGACAGAGCAGAATAAAGGGATGGGAGAGAGATAGAGAGAGAGAGGGAGAATGGGAGAGTAGGAGAGGGGAGAGGGAAAGAGAGAGGGAGAACAGGAGATTGGGAGAGGGGGAGAGGGGGAGAAGGAGAGGGGACATAACAGAATAACGGAATGGGAGAATGGGAGAGGAGGAGAGGGGAGAGGGAGAGAGAGAGGGAGAACAGGAGATTGGGAGAGGGGGAGAGGGGGAGAAGGAGAGGGGACATAACAGAATAACGGAATGGGAGAATGGGAGAGGAGGAGAGGGGAGAGGGAGAGAGAGAGGGAGAACAGGAGATTGGGAGAGGGGGAGAGGGGGAGAAGGAGAGGGGACATAACAGAATAACGGAATGGGAGAAGGAGAGCAGGAGAGGGGAGAGGGAAAGAGAGAGGGAGAACAGGAGATTGGGAGAGGGAAAGAGCAGAATAAAGGAATGGAAAAGAGTGAAGGGGGAGGCAGAAGATCGGGAGAGGGGGAGAAGAGGAGAGTGGATGGTGGAGGGAGGGAGTGGTAGAGGAGGAAAATGGAAGAGTAGGTGGGTCGGAGGGGAGGGAGAAATCAGGAGAGGGGAAGAGAGAGAGGACAAACTTCAGCAGAACTACATTGTACTAGCAGCCCGTTTCTACAGCCCTTTTGCCCTGTTCAGACAAGTACTGGTCCAGACAGGACCCTATTTTAGTGATATTGGGGGTATGTGAACCTACTCTTTTGTTTTGATCTCTTTTCTTGTGTTTGGTCAAAATGTAAAAAGAAATGCTTATCCAAATATCCGTTTCAAAATCTTTTTTTCTTGCAAAACAGTTTATTTCATACAAATACCAAACGTAACAGACTTGTTCCACTCATTCCTGCGAGAGGTGCCTCCGGGAACAGCAGGAGAACAGCTGGGGTTGTAAATCGGCCTCCCTTGGGAGAGCAGTGTGGAATGTTCATATCTGATTGGCAGGGAGTGGCAGTTGGGATGGGGAGCATTGAGGAATCTTACTATATGGATGGCAGGAAGTTTCAGGTGGGAGGAAGAGAAGTGTGGAATGTTAGTATATGATCATCAGGAAGTGGCAGGTGGGTGGCTATATAGAATATTATTACCTGACTGGCAGGGAGTGGCAGGTGAGAGAGGGAGCAGTGTGCAATGTTAATATCTAGCTTGCAGGGAGTGGCAGGTTGAAGGGAGATCAGTGTTGAATGTTAGTATCTAGGTGGCAGGGAGTGGCAGGTAGAATGGGGAGAAGTGCAAATTGTTAATATATGGCTGACAGCGAGTTGCAGGTGGGAGGGAGAGCAGTGTGGAATGTTAGCATCTGGTTGACAGGGAGTGGCAGCTGGGATGGGGAGAAGTGTGGAATGTTGCTATTTGGCTGGCAGGGAGTGTCAGGTGAGAAGGAGTGTTGAAGGGAGAGCCATGTAGAATGTTAGTATCTGGCAGGGAATGAGTGGCAGGTGAGAAGGGAGATCCATGTAGAATGTTAGCATCTGGGTGGGAATGAGTGGCAGGTGAGAAAGGAGATCCATGTAGAATGTTAGCATCTGGGTGGGAATGAGTGGCAGGTGAGAAGGGAGAGACATGTAGAATGTTAGTATCTGGCTGGGAATGAGTGGCAGGTGAGAAGGGAGATCCATGTAGAATGTTAGCATCTGGGTGGGAATGAGTGGCAGGTGAGAAGGGAGAGACATGTAGAATGCTAGTATCTGGCTGGAAATGAGTGGCAGGTGAGAAGGGAGAGCCATGTAGAATGTTAGTATCTGGCTGGAAATGAGTGGCGGGTGAGAAGGGAGATCCATGTAGAATGTTAGTATCTGGCTGGAAATGAGTGGCGGGTGAGAAGGGAGAGCCATGTAGAATGTTAGTATCTGGCTGGGAATGAGTGGCGGGTGAGAAGGGAGATCCATGTAGAATGTTAGTATCTGGCTGGAAATGAGTGGCGGGTGAGAAGGGAGAGCAATGTAGAATGTTAGTATCTGGCTGGGAATGAGTGGCGGGTGAGAAGGGAGAGCCATGTAGAATGTTAGTATCTGGCTGGAAATGAGTGGCGGGTGAGAAGGGAGAGCCATGTGGAATGTTAGTATCTGGCTGGGAGTGAGTGGCGGGTGAGAAGGGAGAGCCATGTAGAATGGTAGTATCTGGCTGGAAATGAGTGGCAGGTGAGAAGGGAGAGCCATGTAGAATGTTAGTATCTGGCTGGAAATGAGTGGTGGGTGAGAAGGGAGAGCCATGTGGAATGTTAGTATCTGGCTGGAAATGAGTGGCAGGTGAGAAGGGAGAGCCATGTAGAATGTTAGTATCTGGCTGGAAATGAGTGGCAGGTGACAAGGGAGAGCCATGTAGAATGTTAGTATCTGGCTAGAAATGAGTGGCAGGTGAGAAGGGAGAGCCATGTAGAATGTTAGTATCTGGCTGGGAATGAGTGGCGGGTGAGAAGGGAGAGCCATGTAGAATGTTATTATCTGGCTGGGAATGAGTGGCGGGTGAGAAGGGAGAGCCATGTAGAATGTTATTATCTGGCTGGGAATGAGTGGCAGGTGAGAAGGGAGAGCCATGTAGAATGTTAGTATCTGGGTGGGAATGAGTGGCAGGTGAGAAGGGAGAGCCATGTAGAATGCTAGTATCTGTCTGGGAATGAGTGGCAGGTGAGAAGGGAGAGCCATGTAGAATGTTAGTATCTGGGTGGGAATGAGTGGCAGGTGAGAAGGGAGAGCCATGTAGAATGTTAGTATCTGTCTGGGAATGAGTGGCAGGTGAGAAGGGAGAGCCATGTAGAATGTTAGTATCTGGCTGGGAATGAGTGGCAGGTGAGAAGGGAGAGCCATGTAGAATGTTAGTATCTGGGTGGGAATGAGTGGCAGGTGAGAAGGGAGAGCCATGTAGAATGTTAGTATCTGGCTGGGAATGAGTGGCAGGTGAGAAGGGAAAGCCATACAGAATGTTAGTATCTGGCTGGGAATGAGTGGCAGGTGAGAAGGGAGAGCCATGTAGAATGTTAGTATCTGGCTGGGAATGAGTGGCAGGTGAGAAAGGAGAGCCATGTAGAATGTTAGTATCTGGCTGGGAATGAGTGGCAGGTGAGAAGGGAGAGCCAAGCAGAATGTTAGTATCTGGCTGGGAATGAGTGGCAGGTGAGAAGGGAGAGCCAAGCAGAATGTTAGTATCTGGCTGGGAATGAGTGGCGGGTGAGAAGTGAGAGCCATGTAGAATGTTAGTATCTGGCTAGAAATGAGTGGCGGGTGAGAAGGGAGAGCCATGTAGAATGTTAGTATCTGGCTGGGAATGAGTGGCAGGTGAGAAGGGAGAGCCATGTAGAATGTTAGTATCTGGCTGGGAATGAGTGGCAGGTGAGAAGGGAAAGCCATACAGAATGTTAGTATCTGGCTGGGAATGAGTGGCAGGTGAGAAGGGAGAGCCATGTAGAATGTTAGTATCTGGCTGGGAATGAGTGGCAGGTGAGAAAGGAGAGCCATGTAGAATGTTAGTATCTGGCTGGGAATGAGTGGCAGGTGAGAAGGGAGAGCCAAGCAGAATGTTAGTATCTGGCTGGGAATGAGTGGCAGGTGAGAAGGGAGAGCCAAGCAGAATGTTAGTATCTGGCTGGGAATGAGTGGCAGGTGAGAAGGGAGAGCCAAGCAGAATGTTAGTATCTGGCTGGGAATGAGTGGCGGGTGAGAAGTGAGAGCCATGTAGAATGTTAGTATCTGGCTAGAAATGAGTGGCGGGTGAGAAGTGAGAGCCATGTAGAATGTTAGTATCTGGCTGGGAATGAGTGGCAGGTGAGAAGGGAGAGCCATGTAGAATGTTAGTATCTGGCTAGAAATGAGTGGCAGGTGAGAAGGGAGAGCCATGTAGAATGTTCGTATCTGGCTGGGAATGAGTGGCAGGTGAGAAGGGAGAGCCATGTAGAATGTTAGTATCTGGCTGGGAATGAGTGGCGGGTGAGAAGGGAGAGCCATGTAGAATGTTAGTATCTGGCTGGGAATGAGTGGCAGGTGAGAAGGAAGAGCCATGCAGAATGTTAGTATCTGGCTGGGAATGAGTGGCAGGTGAGAAGGGAGAGCCATGTAGAATGTTAGTATCTGGCTGGAAATGAGTGGCAGGTGAGAAGGGAGAGCCATGCAGAATGTTAGTATCTGGCTGGGAATGAGTGGCAGGTGAGAAGGGAGAGCCATGTAGAATGTTAGTATCTGTCTGGGAATGAGTGGCAGGTGAGAAGGGAGAGCCATGTAGAATGTTAGTATCTGGCTGGGAATGAGTGGCAGGTGAGAAGGGAGAGCCATGTAGAATGTTAGTATCTGGCTGGGAATGAGCGGCGGGTGAGAAGGGAGAGCCATGTAGAATGTTAGTATCTGGGTGGGAATGAGTGGCAGGTGAGAAGGGAGAGCCATGTAGAATGTTAGTATCTGGGTGGGAATGAGTAGCAGGTGAGAAGGGAGAGCCATGTGGAATGTTAGTATCTGGGTGGGAATGAGTGGCAGGTGAGAAGGGAGAGCCATGTAGAATGTTAGTATCTGGGTGGGAATGAGTAGCAGGTGAGAAGGGAGAGCCATGTGGAATGTTAGTATCTGGCTGGGAATGAGTGGCAGGTGAGAAGGGAGATCCATGTAGAATGTTAGTATCTGACTGGGAATGAGTGGCGGGTGAGAAGGGAGAGCCATGTAGAATGTTAGTATCTGGCAGGGAATGAGTGGCGGGTGAGAAGGGAGAGCCATGTAGAATGTTAGTATCTGGCTGGGAATGAGTGGCAGGTGAGAAGGGAGAGCCATGTAGAATGTTAGTATCTGGCTGGGAATGAGTGGCGGGTGAGAAGGGAGAGCCATGTAGAATGTTAGTATCTGGCTGGGAATGAGTGGCAGGTGAGAAGGAAGAGCCATGCAGAATGTTAGTATCTGGCTGGGAATGAGTGGCAGGTGAGAAGGGAGAGCCATGTAGAATGTTAGTATCTGGCTGGAAATGAGTGGCAGGTGAGAAGGGAGAGCCATGCAGAATGTTAGTATCTGGCTTGGAATGAGTGGCAGGTGAGAAGGGAGAGCCATGTAGAATGTTAGTATCTGTCTGGGAATGAGTGGCAGGTGAGAAGGGAGAGCCATGTAGAATGTTAGTATCTGGCTGGAAATGAGTGGCGGGTGAGAAGGGAGATCCATGTAGAATGTTAGTATCTGGCTGGAAATGAGTGGCGGGTGAGAAGGGAGAGCCATGTAGAATGTTAGTATCTGGCTGGGAATGAGTGGCGGGTGAGAAGGGAGATCCATGTAGAATGTTAGTATCTGGCTGGGAATGAGCGGCGGGTGAGAAGGGAGAGCCATGTAGAATGTTAGTATCTGGGTGGGAATGAGTGGCAGGTGAGAAGGGAGAGCCATGTAGAATGTTAGTATCTGGGTGGGAATGAGTAGCAGGTGAGAAGGGAGAGCCATGTGGAATGTTAGTATCTGGCTGGGAATGAGTGGCAGGTGAGAAGGGAGATCCATGTAGAATGTTAGTATCTGACTGGGAATGAGTGGCGGGTGAGAAGGGAGAGCCATGTAGAATGTTAGTATCTGGCAGGGAATGAGTGGCGGGTGAGAAGGGAGAGCCATGTAGAATGTTAGTATCTGGCTGGGAATGAGTGGCAGGTGAGAAGGGAGAGCCATGTAGAATGTTAGTATCTGGCTGGGAATGAGTGGCGGGTGAGAAGGGAGAGCCATGTAGAATGTTAGTATCTGGCTGGGAATGAGTGGCAGGTGAGAAGGAAGAGCCATGCAGAATGTTAGTATCTGGCTGGGAATGAGTGGCAGGTGAGAAGGGAGAGCCATGTAGAATGTTAGTATCTGGCTGGAAATGAGTGGCAGGTGAGAAGGGAGAGCCATGCAGAATGTTAGTATCTGGTTGGGAATGAGTGGCAGGTGAGAAGGGAGAGCCATGTAGAATGTTAGTATCTGTCTGGGAATGAGTGGCAGGTGAGAAGGGAGAGCCATGTAGAATGTTAGTATCTGGCTGGGAATGAGTGGCAGGTGAGAAGGGAGAGCCATGTAGAATGTTAGTATCTGGGTGGGAATGAGTAGCAGGTGAGAAGGGAGAGCCATGTGGAATGTTAGTATCTGGCTGGGAATGAGTGGCAGGTGAGAAGGGAGATCCATGTAGAATGTTAGTATCTGACTGGGAATGAGTGGCGGGTGAGAAGGGAGAGCCATGTAGAATGTTAGTATCTGGCAGGGAATGAGTGGCGGGTGAGAAGGGAGAGCCATGTAGAATGTTAGTATCTGGCTGGGAATGAGTGGCAGGTGAGAAGGGAGAGCCATGTAGAATGTTAGTATCTGGCTGGGAATGAGTGGCGGGTGAGAAGGGAGAGCCATGTAGAATGTTAGTATCTGGCTGGGAATGAGTGGCAGGTGAGAAGGAAGAGCCATGCAGAATGTTAGTATCTGGCTGGGAATGAGTGGCAGGTGAGAAGGGAGAGCCATGTAGAATGTTAGTATCTGGCTGGAAATGAGTGGCAGGTGAGAAGGGAGAGCCATGCAGAATGTTAGTATCTGGCTTGGAATGAGTGGCAGGTGAGAAGGGAGAGCCATGTAGAATGTTAGTATCTGTCTGGGAATGAGTGGCAGGTGAGAAGGGAGAGCCATGTAGAATGTTAGTATCTGGCTGGGAATGAGTGGCAGGTGAGAAGGGAGAGCCATGTAGAATGTTAGTATCTGGCTGGGAATGAGCGGCGGGTGAGAAGGGAGAGCCATGTAGAATGTTAGTATCTGGGTGGGAATGAGTGGCAGGTGAGAAGGGAGAGCCATGTAGAATGTTAGTATCTGGGTGGGAATGAGTAGCAGGTGAGAAGGGAGAGCCATGTGGAATGTTAGTATCTGGCTGGGAATGAGTGGCAGGTGAGAAGGGAGATCCATGTAGAATGTTAGTATCTGACTGGGAATGAGTGGCGGGTGAGAAGGGAGAGCCATGTAGAATGTTAGTATCTGGCAGGGAATGAGTGGCGGGTGAGAAGGGAGAGCCATGTAGAATGTTAGTATCTGGCTGGGAATGAGTGGCAGGTGAGAAGGGAGAGCCATGTAGAATGTTAGTATCTGGGTGGGAATGAGTGGCAGGTGAGAAGGGAGAGCCATGTAGAATGTTAGTATCTGG
The DNA here is from genome assembly GCA_037306005.1 of Rhinophrynus dorsalis. Lineage (NCBI taxonomy): Eukaryota > Metazoa > Chordata > Amphibia > Anura > Rhinophrynidae > Rhinophrynus > Rhinophrynus dorsalis. Next base: position 474,404,117 of record CM074723.1, on the reverse strand, counting down.
CTGGGAATGAGTGGCAGGTGAGAAGGGAGAGCCATGTAGAATGTTAGTATCTGGCTGGGAATGAGTGGCGGGTGAGAAGGGAGATCCATGTAGAATGTTAGTATCTGACTGGGAATGAGTGGCAGGTGAGAAGGGAGAGACATGTAGAATGTTAGTATCTGGCTGGGAATGAGTAGCAGGTGAGAAGGGAGAGCCATGTAGAATGTTAGTATCTGGCTGGAAATTATTGGCAGGTGAGAAGGGAGATCCATGTAGAATGTTAGTATCTGGCTGGGAATGAGTGGCAGGTGAGAAGGGAGATCCATGTAGAATGTTAGTATCTGGCTGGGAATGAGTGGCAGGTGAGAAGGGAGAGACATGTAGAATGTTAGTATCTGGCTGGGAATGAGTGGCAGGTGAGAAGGGAGATCCATGTAGAATGTTAGTATCTGGCTGGGTATGAGTGGCAGGTGAGAAGGGAGAGCCATGTAGAATGTTAGTATCTGGCTGGGAATGAGTAGCAGGTGAGAAGGGAGAGCCATGTAGAATGTTAGTATCTGGGTGGGAATGAGTAGCAGGTGAGAAGGGAGAGCCATGTAGAATGTTAGTATCTGGGTGGGAATGAGTGGCAGGTGAGAAGGGAGAGACATGTAGAATGTTAGTATCTGGCTAGAAATGAGCGGCGGGTGAGAAGGGATATCCATGTAGAATGTTAGTATCTGGCTGGGAATGAGTGGCGGGTGAGAAGGGAGAGCCATGTAGAATGTTAGTATCTGGCTGGGAATGAGTGGCGGGTGAGAAGGGAGAGCCATGTAGAATGTTAGTATCTGGGTGGGAATGAGTGGCAGGGGAGAAGGGAGAGCCATGTAGAATGTTAGTATCTGGCTGGGAATGAGTGGCAGGTGAGAAGGGAGAGCCATGTAGAATGTTAGTATCTGGCTGGGAATGAGTGGCGGGTGAGAAGGGAGATCCATGTAGAATGTTAGTATCTGACTGGGAATGAGTGGCAGGTTAGAAGGGAGAGACATGTAGAATGTTAGTATCTGGCTGGGAATGAGTAGCAGGTGAGAAGGGAGAGCCATGTAGAATGTTAGTATCTGGCTGGAAATTATTGGCAGGTGAGAAGGGAGATCCATGTAGAATGTTAGTATCTGGCTGGGAATGAGTGGCAGGTGAGAAGGGAGATCCATGTAGAATGTTAGTATCTGGGTGGGAATGAGTGGCAGGTGAGAAGGGAGAGACATGTAGAATGTTAGTATCTGGCTGGGAATGAGTGGCAGGTGAGAAGGGAGATCCATGTAGAATGTTAGTATCTGGGTGGGAATGAGCGGCGGGTGAGAAGGGAGAGCCATGTAGAATGTTAGTATCTGACTGGGAATGAGCGGCGGGTGAGAAGGGAGAGCCATGTAGAATGTTAGTATCTGGGTGGGAATGAGTGGCAGGTGAGAAGGGAGAGACATGTAGAATGTTAGTATCTGGCTGGGAATGAGTGGCAGGTGAGAAGGGAGATCCATGTAGAATGTTAGTATCTGGGTGGGAATGAGCGGCGGGTGAGAAGGGAGAGCCATGTAGAATGTTAGTATCTGGGTGGGAATGAGCGGCGGGTGAGAAGGGAGAGCCATGTAGAATGTTAGTATCTGGCTGGGAATGAGTGGCAGGTGAGAAGGGAGATCCATGTAGAATGTTAGTATCTGGGTGGGAATGAGTGGCAGGTGAGAAGGGAGAGCCATGTAGAATGTTAGTATCTGGCTGGGAATGAGTGGCAGGTGAGAAGGGAGAGCCATGTAGAATGTTAGTATCTGGCTGGAAATGAGTGGCGGGTGAGAAGGGAGATCCATGTAGAATGTTAGTATCTGGCTGGAAATGAGTGGCGGGTGAGAAGGGAGAGCCATGTAGAATGTTAGTATCTGGCTGGAAATGAGTGGCGGGTGAGAAGGGAGAGCCATGTGGAATGTTAGTATCTGGCTGGGAGTGAGTGGCGGGTGAGAAGGGAGAGCCATGTAGAATGGTAGTATCTGGCTGGAAATGAGTGGCAGGTGAGAAGGGAGAGCCATGTAGAATGTTAGTATCTGGGTGGGAATGAGCGGCGGGTGAGAAGGGAGAGCCATGTAGAATGTTAGTATCTGGCTGGGAATGAGTGGCAGGTGAGAAGGGAGATCCATGTAGAATGTTAGTATCTGGGTGGGAATGAGCGGCGGGTGAGAAGGGAGAGCCATGTAGAATGTTAGTATCTGGCTGGGAATGAGTGGCAGGTGAGAAGGGAGAGCCATGTAGAATGTTAGTATCTGGCTAGAAATGAGTGGCAGGTGAGAAGGGAGAGCCATGTAGAATGTTAGTATCTGGCTAGAAATGAGTGGCAGGTGAGAAGGGAGATCCATGTAGAATGTTAGTATCTGGGTGGGAATGAGCGGCGGGTGAGAAGGGAGAGCCATGTAGAATGTTAGTATCTGGCTGGGAATGAGTGGCAGGTGAGAAGGGAGAGCCATGTAGAATGTTAGTATCTGGCTGGGAATGAGTGGCAGGTGAGAAGGGAGAGCCATGCAGAATGTTAGTATCTGGATAGAAATGAGTGGCAGGTGAGAAGGGAGAGCCATGTAGAATGTTATTATCTGGCTGGGAATGAGCGGCAGGTGAGAAGGGAGAGCCATGTAGAATGTTAGTATCTGGGTGGGAATGAGTGGCAGGTGAGAAGGGAGAGCCATGTAGAATGTTAGTATCTGGCTGGGAATGAGCGGCGGGTGAGAAGGGAGAGCCATGTAGAATGTTAGTATCTGGCTGGGAATGAGTGGCGGGTGAGAAGGGAGATCCATGTAGAATGTTAGTATCTGGCTGGGAATGAGTGGCAGGTGAGAAGGGAGATCCATGTAGAATGTTAGTATCTGGGTGGGAATGAGTGGCAGGTGAGAAGGGAGAGCCATGTAGAATGTTAGTATCTGGGTGGGAATGAGTGGCAGGTGAGAAGGGAGAGCCATGTAGAATGTTAGTATCTGGCTGGGAATGAGTGGCGGGTGAGAAGGGAGATCCATGTAGAATGTTAGTATCTGGCTGGGAATGAGTGGCAGGTGAGAAGGGAGAGCCATGTAGAATGTTAGTATCTGGCTAGAAATAAGTGGCAGGTGAGAAGGGATATCCATGTAGAATGTTAGTATCTGGCTAGAAATGAGTGGTGGGTGAGAAGGGAGAGCCATGTAGAATGTTAGTATCTGGCTGGGAATGAGTGGTGGGTGACAAGGGAGATCCATGTAGAATGTTAGTATCTGGCTGGGAATGAGTGGCGGGTGAGAAGGGAGAGCCATGTAGAATGTTAGTATCTGGGTGGGAATGAGTGGCAGGTGAGAAGGGAGAGCCATGTAGAATGTTAGTATCTGGCTGGGAATGAGTGGCAGGTGAGAAGGGAGAGCCATGTAGAATGTTAGTATCTGGCTGGGAATGAGTGGCAGGTGAGAAGGGAGAGCCATGTAGAATGTTAGTATCTGGCTGGGAATGAGTGGCAGGTGAGAAGGGAGATCCATGTAGAATGTTAGTATCTGACTGGGAATGAGTGGCAGGTGAGAAGGGAGAGACATGTAGAATGTTAGTATCTGGCTGGGAATGAGTGGCAGGTGAGAAGGGAGAGACATGTAGAATGTTAGTATCTGGCAGGGAATGAGTGGCAGGTGAGAAGGGAGAGCCATGTAGAATGTTAGTATCTGGCTGGGAATGAGCGGCAGGTGAGAAGGGAGAGCCATGTAGAATGTTAGTATCTGGCTGGGAATGAGTGGCAGGTGAGAAGGGAGATCCATGCAGAATGTTAGTATCTGGCTGGGAATGAGTGGCAGGTGAGAAGGGAGAGCCATGTAGAATGTTAGTATCTGGCTGGGAATGAGCGGCGGGTGAGAAGGGAGAGCCATGTAGAATGTTAGTATCTGGCTAGAAATGAGTGGCAGGTGAGAAGGGAGAGCCATGTAGAATGTTAGTATCTGGCTGGGAATGAGCGGCGGGTGAGAAGGGAGAGCCATGTAGAATGTTAGTATCTGGCTGGGAATGAGTGGCAGGTGAGAAGGGAGAGCCATGTAGAATGTTAGTATCTGGCTGTGAATGAGTGTCAGGTAGGATTGAGGGAAAGCAGTGAGGAATGTTAGTATCTGGTTGACAGGGAGTTGCAGACTGGAGGGAGAGCAATGTGGATGTTAGTATCTGGCTGGAAGGGAGTGGCAGTTGGGAAGGGGAGCAGTGTGGAATGTTGCTACCTGGCTAGGAGGGAGTGACAAAAGGGAAGGAGGGAAAGGAGTATAGAATGTCACAATCTGGCTGGGAGGGAGTGGTAGGTGAGAAAGGCAGCAATGTAGTCATTAGTATCTGGCTGTGAATGAGGAATGTTAGTATCTGACTTTCAGGGAGTAGCAGGTGGGAGGGAGAGAGAGAGAGAGTTGTGGAATTTTAGTATCTAGCTGGGGGGCAGTGGCAGGTGAGATGGGGAGTAGTGCAAAATGTTAATATCCGGTTGACAGGGAGCTGAAGTTGGGAGGAAGAACAGTGTGGAATGCTAGTATTTGTCTGACACATAGTGGCAGATGGGAGCGAGAGCAGTGTGGAATGTTAGTATCCGGTTGACAGGAAGTTGAAGTTGGGAGGAAGAACAGTGTGGAATGCTACTATTTGTCTGGTACGTAGTGGCAATTGGGAGCGAGAGCAGTGTGGAATGTTAGTATCTGAATGGCAGGTAGTGGCAGATGAGGGGGAGAACAGTGTGGAATGCTAGTATTTGTCTGACACATAGTGGCAGATGGGAGCGAGAGCAGTGTGGAATGTTAGTATCCGGTTGACAGGAAGTTGAAGTTGGGAGGAAGAACAGTGTGGAATGCTACTATTTGTCTGGTACGTAGTGGCAATTCGGAGCGAGAGCAGTGTGGAATGTTAGTATCTGAATGGCAGGTAGTGGCAGATGAGGGGGAGAACAGTGTGGAATGCTAGTATTTGTCTGACACATAGTGGCAGATGGGAGCGAGAGCAGTGTGGAATGTTAGTATCCAGTTGACAGGAAGTTGAAGTTGGGAGGAAGAACAGTGTGGAATCTTAGTATTTGTCTGGCACGTAGTGGCAGTTGGGAGCGAAGCAGTGTGTAATGTTAGTATCTGAATGGCACATAGTGGCAGCGAGAGCAGTGTGGAATGTTAATATAGTAACATAGTAACAGTAGGATAAGGCTGAAAAAAGACATGCGTCCATCAAGTCCAGCCCATGCCAAAAACATCCCTGTTGATCCAGAGGAAGGCAAAAAAAAGCCCTCTGGAGCCATTTCCAATCTTGTCCCAAATGTGTGGGGGGGAATTATTCCTTCCTGACTCCAATTCTTAGTCAAATAGTTCCACAGATTAATATACTATTTGCTTTGAAGACATCTGTCATAATTGCCAATATTGTTCTGTGCTAGACAGGCATCCATTGCTTTTTTGAATGCAGTTGCATTATCTGCAAGCACAACATCCCGAGGCAAAGAATCCCATAGCCTTACCGCACTTACTGTAAAGAATCCCTGCCTTTGTTTTAGTCGAAAGCGCCTTTCCTCTAGTCTTAATGGATGACCTCTTGTTCTTAGCTCAGCTCTTTGCATAAATAATTCATTGGATAGTTAGCATCTGTCTGGCAAGCTGATGAGTGCTCTCTATTGTGCATTAACTGGGAAAGAATTAAAGTCAAATATTTACTAAGCTATTGTTTCAAACAAAAATGGCAAATGATAATATAGGTTCTTTTGCAAAACGTTTTCAAAATCACCTGTCTGCTGCAAAGTGACAGTTCCACTTTAAGGGTGTTTAAAACTAGTTTCTCCCTGATCTGATAGGTACAAAATGTTGCATTTGGAGTTTCTGGGCACTTTTTACCAGTATATGACCAAGATGCAAATGAACACACCTATTCTGAGGTTAGATTAACCACAAAACCTGTTCTGTTAGGAGACATACTTAAGGACTGGAGTTGAGAAACTCTACTGAAGATCTCTCTACATTCAGCTTCTGAAGAAGGGCTTCGTTTGCCAACCATGGAAAGTCATTATTTAAACAAATATAGTATGTGTCAATATTAAGTGTTCCAGCCAGTTAATGAAAAGATAACACAGTGACACTTAAAAATGACTTCCTAACCAATACTAATAAAAAATAGTTCTTTTAACATTTCATTTTCTAAGCCATTTATTCCCCCATCCCACGAGATTTGCACGTTTTCAATTAAAGCGGCACTATAACCTTAAAGTCCCCCCCAATAATTACGCATAGGGCGATATGCTTAAAACAGTGCTATTATCTCGCACAAGTACCCGTTATGAAGAACTCCTTCTTCTTCTGAGACCAGCGACCAGACTTGAGTGCTGACATCGTACCTTAGAGACATCGGCGCACCTGCGATGTCCTTCCTGGTCCCCTTCATGGTACCTTAAGGAAGGGACTGATGGTGCAGTTGCTCAGATGCCTCTAAAGCAATAAGCCTGCCCATCAGTCTCAGAAGAAGAAGGATTTCTTCATAATGTGGTAATAATAGCAGTTTCTAAGTATATCGCCATATGCCTAATTATTGGGGGGACTTTATTTAGGGTCATAGTTCCGCTTTATACATATTTATATTATCTATCAGCGAGGCAATTATGGGGTAACTCCTTGAATTCTGGAGAGATTACCTCCACTCCTCTGCCAGCTCACTGACTACTCCACACTACCTGAGCAGTATGATCACTCCACCTCTCCATACTAACTATAACCTCCGCTGCTAACAACTCACTGATTATTCCACACTACCTGAGCAGTATGATCACTCCAGATCTCCATACTAACTATAACCTCCGCTCCACTGCTAACAACTCACTGACTATTCCACACTACCTGAGCAGTATGATCACTCCAGATCTCCATACTAACTATAACCTCCACTGCTAACAACTCACTGACTATTCCACACTACCTGAGCAGTATGATCACTCCACATCTCCATACTAACTATAACCTCCTCTCCACTGCTAACAACTCACTGACTATTCCACACTACCTGAGCAGTATGATCACTCCAGATCTCCATACTAACTATAACCTCCCCTGCCAACAACTCACTGACTATTCCACACTACCTGAGCAGTATGATCACTCCAGATCTCCATACTAACTATAACCTCCACTCCACTGCTAACAACTCACTGACTATTCCACACTACCTGAGCAGTATGATCACTCCAGATCTCCATACTAACTATAACCTCCACTCCACTGCTAACAACTCACTGATTATTCCACATTACCTGAGCAGTATGATCACTCCAGATCTCCATACTAACTATAACCTCCACTACTAACAACTCACTGACTATTCCACACCACCTGAGCAGTATGATCACTCTAGATCTCCATACTAACTATAACCTCCACTTCCCTGCTAACAACTCACTGACTATTCCACACTACCTGAGCAGCATGATCACTCCAGATCTCCATACTAACTATAACCTCCACTTCACTACTAACAACTCACTGACTATTCCACACTACCTGAGCAGTATGATCACTACAGCTCTCCATACTAACTATAACCTCCACTGCTAACAACTCACTGACTAATCCACACTACCTGAGCAGTATGATCACTACAGCTCTCCATACTAACTATAACCTCCACTACTAACAACTCACTGACTATTCCACACTACCTGAGCAGTATGTTCACTCCAGCTCTCCATAGTAACTATAACCTCCACTCCACTGCTAACAACTCACTGACTATTCCACACTACCTGAGCAGTATGATCACTCCAGCTCTCCATACTAACTATAACCTCCTCTCCACTGCTAACAACTCACTGACTATTCCACACTGCCTGAGCAGTATGATCACTCCAGTACTCCATACTAACTATAACCTCCACTCCACTGCTAACAACTCACTGACTATTCCACACTACTTGAGCAGTATGATCACTCCAGATCTCCATACTAACTATAACCTCCACTGCTAACAACTCACTGACTATTCCACACTACCTGAGCAGTATGATCACTCCAGATCTCCATACTAACTATAACCTCCACTGTTAACAACTCACTGACTATTCCACACTACCTGAGCAGTATGATCACTACAGCTTTATTGTGCATAAACCGGGAAAGAATTATAGCCAAATATTTACTATGCTAATGTTTCAAATGAAAATGCAAATGATAATATAGGTGCTATTGCAAAACTCTTTCAAAATCACCTGTCTGCTACAAAGTAACAGTTCCACTTTAAGGGTGTTTAAACCTTGTTCCTCCCTGATCTGGTAGGTGCAAAATATTGCATCTGGAGTTTCTGGGCACTTTATCTCCTAAAGAGGGACACTTGGGAGCTACGGACCCTTAATATCTACAAAAGAGGGACGCTTGGGAGGTATGGAGACCTAATATTTCCAAAAGAGGGACACTTGGGAGGTATGGAGCCCTAATATCCCCTAAAGAGGGACACTTTGGAGGTACAGACCCCTATTATCTCCTAAACAGGTACGCTTGGGAGGTATGGAACCCTAATATCACCTAAACAGTGACATTAGGGAGGTATGGACCCCTAATATGTCATAAAGAGGGATACTTGGTAGGTATGGACCCCTAATATATCCTAAAGAAGGACTCTTGGGAGGAATGGACCCCTAATTTCTCCTAAAAAGGGACACTTGGGAGGTACAAACCCCTAATATCTCCTAAAGAGGGACACTTGGGAGGTATAGACTCCTAATATTTCCTAAAGGGGGACACCTGGGGGGTATAGACCCCTAATATCTCCTAAAGAAGGACACTTGGGAGGTATGGACTCCTAATATTTCCTAAAGAGGGACACTTGGGAGGTATGGACTCCTAATATCTCCTAAAGAGGGACACTTGGGAAGTATGGACCCATAATATCTCCTAAAGAGGGACACTTGGGAGGTATGGACCCCTAATATCTCCTAAAGAGGGACACTTGGGAGGTATGGACTCCTAATATCTCCTAAAGAGGGACACTTGGGAAGTATGGACCCCTAATATCTCCTAAAGAGGGACAGCTGGGAGGTACTGACCCCTAATATCTCCTAAAAAGGGACAATTATGAGGTACAGACTCCTAATATCTCCTAAAGAGGGGTACTTGGGAGGTACAGACTCCTGATATCTACTAAAGAGGGATACTTGGGAGGTACTGACCCCTAATATCTACTAAAGAGGTACACTTAGGCGGTACAGACCCCTAATATCTCCTAAAGAGGGATGCTTAGGAGGTATGGACCCCTAATATCTCCTAAAGAGGGACACTTGGGAGGTATGGACCCCTAATATCGCCTAAAGAGGGACACCTGGGGTGTATGTGATAAAACATAGAGTTCAAACAATTCAGATGATGATAATGAGTAAAATATATAATCTATTCTAGAAGCTCCAGAGCAAGAGGCATAGTGAACTCCATTTTCTAACAGTTGGTTCCTTCTGAATCAATGCATGAAGCAATGGATGGGACCAACTGTAACTTACAAGATGTAGGTCAGTACACCTCTTGAAATACAGCTTTTCAGATAGTTTATATATTTTACTTCTTATGATTTGAATTATTTAAACTATATATATATTCCATTTTCATTAACTATTCCAAGTCTGTATGTTCTCAACTATATCTAAGGGTGCACCTCCCCTTTAATAAAATGTGCAACAAATATTAAAGCTGATATGTTAAAGGGATAGTAATGTTTCACAAAAAAGTAACTTATTATTCTTCATAGTATTTTGGCCATGGAGAGTGTTATTTCAATACTGTCAGAGTTGTAGTTCAAGAGTAATTGAATGATAAAGTATCCCCCCTCCCGCCCCTTTTACTGATGTAACACTGCTCACCTCAGAGCAGCAAGACTGTCCGGATGGATCACAGAGAGGGACAATCTTCAGTGATCATAAGGGAAAACCTGAAAAACCTGTCAAGGGGGCAGGGCTTTCCTTATGATCACAGTAAGAAGATTGTCCCTTGCTGCGACCTGTCTGGTCAAGGGACCAGATTCCACATCTGAGTGGAGGTGGCTTACACTAGGTAAAAGGGGCGGGAGGGGGATACTTTATCATTCAATTACTCTTGTACTACAACTCTGACAGTATTGAAATAACACTCTGCATGGCCCCAGTACTATGAAGATTAATCGGAGCTGCTTTCTTGTGAAACATTACTATCCCTTTTAGAAGACTTGGTGCAATTTTGGTGCAAACCAGCTGTGTATGAGGACAAACAAAATGTCCCCAAACTGCTGCTGATTGAAATGCGGGTCATAACCTCTCGATTGCTAGAGAAGGCATCAATGAGTTGCTTCGCAATGCACTGGCAACCTCTTTAGCATTCAAAGGGTTAAAAATCTTCATTCAAATCAATGGCTATTTTTATTTGCTGCCACTGAGCAGCTGTTTTACACCAATTTTTTTTAGCATAGCATGCTAGTAGAGCGCTCTTGCCTTAACCCTTTGAGTTCCAGAAGGGTAGGTTGCTTTGCAATGCGTGGCCTACCCCTCTGGCACTCAGAGGGTTAATCTGCATGGAAATTAGCCGGGGTTTGCTAAATCCAAATCCCAGCACTACACAGCAGACGAGATTTTACAAATGGAAACACATCACACGCTTTGTAAAGATCAAACGGCTAACAAGCACCTATGAGATTATGTCGCATTAGCCTTAACCCTATATGCCCCAATGCGTCAACAACTGGTTAGCACTCTGTACGCAAAGGATTACCACTTAATCACGGTGTCGAAATGCAGAGTTGGAACTCTTGAAAGTCCATCAATGCAGGGTTAATGTGACAAGTGGAAAGAACGATTAAACTCTTGGAAACCTCAGGCGTTCGGCTAATTAATTACTGCCCCCATTGTAGATCGCCCTTGGTTTTTTTTGACAAACTCACAATGTTGCCCGAGTGAAGCGTTGTCATTTCTGTGTTCTTAAGTCTAAACGCAAAGAGCAACCCCGATTCAGATTTAATTTTTCACCCTACTGTTTGCCAATGAATCCATCATCCGACCTAAAATCTTTAGAAATATTAGAACTTGGTTTCAAAAGATTGTTGCAAAAGGCACGTAACAGGACAGAATTGCTTTACGGATCGTGACTCCACAGAGGGACTGGTGAGCTGATGTGCAGGATCAGACTTGTAAGGGAGTGTAATGGTTGAAAAGAAATGTTTCTGGAGCTGCAGGACACTCATAGCCACACTTGAACGTCTTTATTAAAGGGATAGTAATGTTTCCCATAAAGAAGCACTTCTCTATTGTAAAACTCACACATCATGTTATGTTTAATCACTTACTTTAATGTAGGTTTTTTTTTGTTTGTTAAAGTATTTTACCAGGTAAAAGGCTGAGCTGACTTTGGCAGGACTAGAGCCTGTGACCTTGTGGCCTTAACAACTGAGACATCTCACTGGCACTGAACTGTCTCACCGTACTTCCAAAGATATTACATGTAAAAGATCCCCCACCCCCTACTTGCCAGGTCACGCTTCCTCTATATGTGGTCTGGATGGAGAGCGGTGAGGGACTAACTTCAGTAAGCAAAGGAAAACCCTGCCCTCCTTCGTCAAGTGGGAAAGAGTTTTCCTCATACTTACTGACTTAAAGTAATAGTAATACTTAAAATGTAAAAAAATATATGTTGTAGGGTTTATCCCCCTGAGTAAAACAAGGGTACTCCCACCGCTGAGAGATATTTTATTAAAAAATAATAAAAGCTCAAACTTGAATTTTTTAGGTGCAATATCACAATGGCCTGAAAATGTACAGTGGCGCTGTTGCTACACCATCCTATGGACTGCTCTGGTCTGTAGACCATAACTCTCCATAGGATGGTGTAGCAACAGCGCCACTGTAAATTTTCAGGCCACTGTGATATTACACCTAAAAAAATTCAAGTTTGAGCTGTTATAATTTTTTAATAAAATATCTTTCAGCATGGGAGTGGGAGTACCCTTATTTTATTCGGGGACATAAACCCTACAACATATATTTTTTTACGTCTTAAGTATCACTATCCCTTTAACTTTGTCCCTCACTGCATCAGTCCAGTCCCACGAACAGATTGCAGCTCTAAGGGGGTGGCCAGAAAGGGCGGAAGGGGGATCATTTTACATGTAATATCTTTGGAACTACGTCAAAGTAAATAATTAAACAAAGCGCAATGTGTTAGTTTTACAATAGGGAAGACTCGGAGAGCTACTTTATGGAAGACATTACTATCTCTTTAACCCAATGACTATTGCACTATTAGGTCTGGATTTACGTCCCCGGAAAGAAACTAAAGGTGCCTTTAGCTCCACCCATGACCGCACCCCTGTTCCTTTCATAGCCCCACCCCTCAGACCCAGCCACTATATACCCTTAGTTTGTAACAAACAAGGACAAGAAAATCTTTAACCTCTCGGTTGCTAGACCATTGCATTGGAGATCTCTCTAGCATTCAAGGGGTTACATAATAGCTTGTAACAGAAAGAAACCAGAAAGAAATATGGCTGACACACACTACACACACACACACACATACCACATAGTCACTCACTCTGACTCCCAGTAGCCTCAGCAGGACCTGTAGTACAGCCACTGAAGGGAAGCTGGAGCACCAGGGGAACAAATGGCACACAAAGGGTTAAGGTAGGCCTTATTGCTGAATTATTTCTTGACTGTCATCATTTGCCATGCAGGACACAGGGCAGGCAGCAATCAGCCAATTAACACTTAACCCACTCATCGCCACAGGGTTATGTATCAAGTTTTACCCCTCAGGAAGTGTGTTCAAACCCTTCACACTGTAAAATTGCATTTCCCTCCCACTTCTCCTCCTTCCCCAGCCTATTACTAACACTTTTCCACATTTATGTTAAGCCCCACCCTACTTGTGATTAAGCCCCACCCACTTTAAACCCAAATTGCCCTATTGGCCTCTCCACATCAGCACCACATGAGTCTCCTCCAGTCAAAGTTCCCAGGTATGAATACAATTCCCACTGCTATTTAACTCTGACATGCATCTCTATACCTTAACCCTTTGAGTGCCAGTGGGGTGCACAACGCATTGCAATACCCTCTGGCATTCAAAGGGTTAACATGCTGGTATAATGCTCCTTTTATTTTTCTCACAGTCAACAGCAGTTTCTTCCTCCCGCACTGGATCCAGACATCGCGAGGCACATTGTGGGGAGAAGAGTGTCTCCGCTGTACCAGGGCCAGTAATGTGGGTGCTGAATCTTTTACTTCTAACTCTCTGAATACTGCAGATTGTTACACAGCACTGTAACGCTCCTACACTAATCCCACACACCCCCACTTCTACACTCAGAACCTGCAGATTCAGAGAACCAGCAAGAGCTGGAACCTCCACACATGGGGGAGCCTATCACTGTGTCAGTGTCCCCTCTGTGTGTGTGTGTCTGTTGCATGTCTGTGTATGTTTATTGCGTGTCTGTGTATCTGTTGCGTGTATTTTCCATGTCTGTTCCATGTGTGTATGTGTGTTGCATGATTGTGTGAGTGCGTGCGTTATGTCGGTTGCGTGTGTGTCTGTAGCGTGCACACGTATGTTTGTTGCATGTTTGCGTGTGCGGATGTATGTTGCATGTGTGCGTATGTCTGCTGCATGTGTGTGTGCATATCTGTTACTTGTGTGTGAGCATGTCTGTCTCATGCATGTGTGTCTGTGCATGTATGTTGTGCATGTGTGTGTACATCTTTGTTACATACATGTGTCCATGTGTGCATCTCTGGTGTGTGCATGTCTTTTGCATGTCTCTGCTGCTCACTGTGTGTATGTGTCTGTGTTTTTCAATATGTCTGTGTTCATCAGTGTGTCTACATTTCACACACATATGCACAACGGTCATAACATGACGGGCAGCGCTAATATATATATATATACTAGCAACATGGGACGGCGTTGCCCGTCATGTTATGACCATTGGGCGCATGTGTGTGAAATGCAGACACACTGATAAACACAGACATATGCAACACACAGGCAGACACATACCATACATCCCAAGTGTCCCTCTTTAGGAGGGACAGTCCCTCTTTGAGGGCCAAATCCCTCTGTCCCTCTTTCCCACCCTGTTGTCCCTCTTTTTAGGAGGTCAGACTGTGTGCAGGGCCGGCTCCACCTATAGGCGAGGTAGGCGCCGGCCTAGGGCGCACACGTACTGGGGGCGGGGGCATGCAGCGGAGAAGAGCTGCGCCCACACACACCACGCCAGGAACCACAACACAGTCAGGTCTATGTTGCTACAGTGCTCCCTCATCTGGTCGGATCTTTAGTAATGCAGAGCGCGCTGGGAGTCATGATCTCCTGCCTCGCTCTGCATTACTGAAGAGAAGACTGCGCGGGAGATACAGGTATGTGATGGGGGGCAAGTTGGAGCTGAGGGGGCATAGTGGAGCTGAGGGGGCAAGTTGGAGCAGATGGGGGGCAAGTTGGAGCTGTTAGGGGAAAGCTGGAGCTGAGGGGGCATAGAGGAGCTGGTGGGGGCAAGTTGGAGCTGATGAGGGTCAAAGTGGAGCTGATGAGGGTCAAAGTGGAGCTGAGGGGGGGCCAGTGGAGCTGAGGGGAGGCAAAGTGGAGCTGAGGGGAGGCAAAGTGGAGCTGGTGGGGCAAGTTGGAGCGGATGGGGCAAGTTGGAGCTGCTGGGGGCATAGTGGAGCTGATAGTGGAAAGTTGGAGCTGAGAGGGCATAGTGGAGCCGGTGGGGGCAAGTTGGAGCGGATGGGGGGCAAAGTGGAACTGATGGGGGTAAGTTGGAGAGGATGGGGGGCAAAGTGGAGCTGATGGGGGTAAGTTGGAGCTGAGGGGGCAAAGTGGAGCTGAGGGGGCAAAATGGAGCTGGTGGGGGCACGTTGGAGCTGATGGGGGCAAGTTGGAGTTGATAGGGGCAAAGTGGAACTGGTGGGCCAAAGTGAAGCTGATAAGGGGCAAGTTGGAGCTGGTGGGGGGCATCTCTTACAGGCATCTCCAGAACAGGGGCAGAGTGGCTCAGGGGGCAGAGAGAGGACAATCATGAAAAGAGGTTGGGTATAAGTAGGCAGGGTATAAAGGGGTGGGACACAAGGGGCGGAGCGAAATGGGCGGCAAAATTAGGTTTTGCCTAGGGTGGCAAAAATCCTTGCACCAGCCCTGACTGTGTGGTGTGTATTACTTTGCTCTACAGCAATAAAGCAATAAACTTCAGTATATGTGTTTATACATTAGTCTGTGCAAATTAAATACTTTGATCTTGAACTAAATCATTTATTCAGTTACATAAATAGCCAGTAATAGGTCATGAAATAACCTAAAAATTCTTACTAATGCCCCGCCCACCAGCCACACCCCCAATAATATCACCTAAAACTAACGTGTCCCTCTTTGGCCCTGTGAAATGTTGGGAGGTATGCACATACACACAGTGAGCGGCAGAGACATGCAAAACACATGTACACACAGACACACTGGAGATGCACACATGGACACACATATGTAACAGAGATGTACACACACAGACACGCAACATATATGAGCAGAAACACATGTGCTCATGAGTTGTGTACCCCTCTGGCACTCAAAGGGTTAAGGTATAGAGAGGCATGTCAGAGTTAAATAGCAGTGGGAAGTGTGTTCATACCTGGGAACACTGACTTGTGAAGTCCCTAGAGGGGACTGATGTGGTGCTGATGTGGAGAGACAAATGGGGCAATCTGGGTTAAAAGTGGGTGGGGCTTAATCACGAGTAGGGGGCGGGGCTTAACATAAATGTGAAAAAGTGTTAGTAATAGGCTGGGGAAGGAGGAGAAGTGGGAGGGAAATGCAAGTTTACAGTGTGAGGGGTTTTAACACACTCCATGAGGGGTAAAACTTGATACAGAACCCTGTGGCAGTCAGTGGGTTAAGTGTGAATCTGATGGCTGTCTGTCCTGTGTCTTGCATGGCAAATGGTGACAGTGAAGAAGTAATTCAGCAATGAGGGCCTACCTTAACCCTTTGAGTGCCATTTTGTTCCCCTGGTGATGCAGCACCATTCAGTGGCTTTACTACAGGTCCTGCTGAGGCCACTGGGAGTCAAGGTGAGTGACTGTGTGTCAGCCATATTTCTTTCTGGCTTTGTATGTGTGTATGGGTGTTTGGTGCTGTGTGAGTGGGGCATGAGTGTGTAATACCTGTGAACTTTTACTTGTGGAGTCCCTCATGTGGTGCTGATGTGGAGAGAGCAATGGGGCAATCTGGGTTAAAAGTGGGTGGGGCTTAATCGCGAGTAGGGGGCGGGGCTTAACATAAATGTGAAAAAGTGTTAGTAATAGGCTGGGGAAGGAGGAGAAGTGGGAGGGAAATGCAAGTTTACAGTGTGAGGGGTTTTAACACACTCCATGAGGGGTAAAACTTGATACAGAACCCTGTGGCAGTCAGTGGGTTAAGTGTGAATCTGATGGCTGTCTGTCCTGTGTCTTGCATGGCAAATGGTGACAGTGAAGAAGTAATTCAGCAATGAGGGCCTACCTTAACCCTTTGAGTGCCATTTTGTTCCCCTGGTGATGCAGCACCATTCAGTGGCTTTACTACAGGTCCTGCTGAGGCCACTGGGAGTCAAGGTGAGTGACTGTGTGTCAGCCATCTTTCTTTCTGGCTTTGTATGTGTGTATGGGTGTTTGGTGCTGTGTGAGTGGGGCATGAGTGTGTAATACCTGTGAACTTTTACTTGTGGAGTCCCTCATGTGGTGCTGATGTGGAGAGAGCAATGGGGCAATCTGGGTTAAAAGGGGGCGGGGCTTAATCGCGAGTAGGGGGCGGGGCTTAACATAAATGTGGAAAAGTGTTAGTAATAGGCTGGGGAAGGAGGAGAAGTGGGAGAGAAATGCAAGTTTACAGTGTGAGGGGTTTGAACACACTCCCTGAGGGGTAAAACTTGATACACAACCCTGTGGCAGTCAGTGGGTTAAGTGTGAATCTGATGGCTGTCTGTCCTGTGTCTTGCATGGCAAATGATGACAGTGAAGAAATAATTGAGCAATGAGGACCTACCTTAACCCTTTGAGTGCAATTTTGTTCCTCTGGTGCTGCAGTACAGGTCCTGCTGAGGCCTCTGGGAGTCAGGGTGAGTGACTGTGTGTGTGTGTCAGCCATATGTATTTGTGGCTTTGTGTGTGTATGTGGTGCTGTGTGTGTGAGTGGGGGCATGTCTGTTTGGTGCTGTGTAAGTGGGGCATGTGTGTGTGTTTGTGTGGTGCTGTGTGAGTGGGGCATGTGTGTGTGGTGGTCTGTGTGTGTGAGTGGGGCATGTGTGTTTGTCTGTGGTGTAGGAGCAAGTGGCGGCCATATTGTTTTTTTCTGACTTTGATAGTGGTGGATGGGCTGCATAGTGGGGGCGGGCCAACTCCCTGCATGACTGAATCACCCAATAGGAGTAGTAACTCCTGCTTTATGCCTCCCCTGGGTGTGTTTTGGCAGGCACAAAGTCTTCTTTTATATATATAGATATATATATATATATATATATATATCACGTACACATATACATGCAATGCCTTTTCCTTTTAGTCTGGGAGAAGATCAGATTTTTTCTGGCAGGTTATTTCAGACTTTTGGACCTCTGAAGGAAAAGGCAGATCGACCAGCTTCTTTCTTGTAGTATAATTAATATATATATATATATATAAATGTATACTCAGCCAGAGCTGGATCAGGCGAGACAGCACTCAAGAAATAGATGAAAAAACGACTTTTATTTCATGCCGGTATCTAATTAGATACCGGCATGAAATAAAAGTCGTTTTTTCATCTATTTCTTGAGTGCTGTCTCGCCTGATCCAGCTCTGGCTGAGTATACATTTATATATATTATATGGGACGTGCACCATTTTTAGTTTATTGAGCATTTTTGTTTAAATAGAGTGCCACTGCCATACTTTATTGTTTGTATATATATATATATATATATATATATATATATATATATATATAATGGAGAAGAGCCTTCTGTCATTTGAGTGCCAGAGAGCTGCAATGCATTGTTCACCTCTCTGGCACTCAGACAGTTAACACCCATTCCTAGTAAATTGTGCCCGGCCAAAAGATATTGGACTAAATTCTGTGACTAAAGGAAAATTGGCCAGTTATCAGGTACTTGAGATTCTTTTGCAAGAGGTGCTGTCTTGATGGGACTTACGGCAGCTAATAACCATATAAATGGGCAACAATAGACTTAATTACAATCGATTCCAATCCCATCCTCCTTTTCCCCCTTGCTGACCCTCCTCCTAGCAGGACACCTAAAACATATCATTGCCCAAAGTGGAAGTGCTGCCTGTAGGCGCACAGTAACACATTTCTATAAATTCTATGGCTGTGGGGAAGAGCATTCAAATTCTGGAGATTGAGTGTTTTCCTGGGACTTTCTATTCCCTGGAAAATGTCGCACCATGGGTCAAAAAAGGTAGTTGCTGTTGTTTAAATTCCTTTTGATGTCCCAAATTACTGGCAGAAGGAGGTTGACTCCTTGTAAACATCAGGGAGGTTAAAGGGAACAGGTATGGAATATCGGAAGGGAACATGTTCTAAACAGAACCATAGTGATTCTGGAACAGACCAACAGCACCATAGGTAACAAATAAACATCAGTTTAGATTTAAATGTCACTTTTAATCCCTTGAATGCAAGACAGGTCTCCACTGCATTGCTCTCAGCATACAATTGATTAAAAATGACATTTATATCAATGGGGACTTCGGGAAATGTTTCATAATAAAAGCAGATCCAATTGATCTTCTTAGTATTTGCTCCATGGAGAGTGTTATTTCAATACTGTCAGAGTTGTAGTACAAGAGTAATTGAATGATAAAGTATCCCACCCGCCCCTTTTACTGATGTAACACTGCTCACCTCAGAGCAGCAAGACTGTCCGGATGGATCACAGAGAGGGACAATCTTCAATTAACATAAGGGAAAAACCTGAAAAACCTGTCAATGGGGGCAGGGCTTTCATTGTTCTCACAGTAAGAAGATTGTCTCTTGCTGTGAGCTGTCTGGTCAAGAGACCAGATTCCACATCTGGGGGGAGGTCATTCAATGACTCTTGAACTACAACTCTGACAGTATTGAAATAACACTCTCCATGGCACAAATACCATGAAGATTAATTGGAGCTGTTGTTTCTGTGAAACATTATTATCCCTTTAAGGATATTTCTACGGAGCAATGCATTGCGTACCCCTCTGGCACTCAGAGGGTTAATACATCAGTTTAAAGAGAGAATTTTCAGTGTAAGTAGATTAGACAATTCAAGTTACACAGTTGCACGGCTACAAAAAAAATCAATTCCAGTGGCTATTTTTTGAGTGGAATTGTATATGTATATTTCCCAAATGAACCAGTGATTGATCCACCTGGGTTCAAGCAGAAATATCCTTAAAGGGATAGTAATGTTTCACAATAAAAGCAGCTCCAACTAATCTTCATAGTATTTGGGCCATGGAGAGTGTTATTTCAATACTGTCAGAGTTGTAGTTCAAGAGTAATTGAATGATAAAGTTTCCCCCACCCACTCCTTTTACCACCTCCCCTCAGATGTGGAATCTGGTGACTTGACCGGACAGATCACAGCAAGGGACAATCTTCCCAATACCCTGCCCCCCTTGACAGGTTTTCAGGTTTTTCTTAATGATCCCTGAAGATTGTCCCTCTCTGTGATGCATCCAGACCAGTGGTTCTCAATCTTTTTTTTCTCAAGGCACCCCTAACACGCAATCTGGAACTCCCGGGGCACCCCTAGCACATGTAATGTCGTTTATAAAGGGCATAATGAAGGGTTCAATACATAAATATACAGTTATTAGGTCTCATAATCATGCTAACAAAACTAAACATTTTGTGCGGATTCATTTCCACAAATAAACATTTTAAACTAAAAATTCACATTTTTGTGAAAAATTTTTATAGAAAACATGGGGCACCCTAAGCTGAGGTCCGTGGCACACCAAAGTGCCACGGCACCCTGGTTGAGAACCACTGATCCAGACAGTCTTGCTGCTCTGAGGTGAGCAGTGTTACATCAGTAAAAGGGGCGGGCATCTCCATGGCCCAAATACTATGAAGATTAATTGGAGCTGGGAGATGGGGGGATTCTTTCTCCCCAGGATATCATGCGGGGGGACAGATAATGTAGAAATTCCCCCCCCCCCCCAGGCACTAGGTGCATCGGCCCGGGGGGCACAGGCTCTGGGTGACCGGCGGGAGGGGAGCGCACTACACAGAGCTCCCTCCTGTCGGTCACCTCCTTGTAGCGTGGCCAATCAGAGCGGACTGTGGGTAGATGAGCTCTGTATCCTCTACCCTGGTCTGACAGGAAGCTGCTCACCAAGCGCAACAAGCAGCTTCCTGCCAGACCAGATAAAGGATCAGAAGCTCCACTACCACGGTCCACTCGGCCATGCTGCAGAGAAGGTACAGGGGGGCTGAGGGGGGTGCAAAGTGACACACAGGGGGGCTGGGGGCAAAGTACTATCCCCCCAGATTTCTGGGGGTTCCTACTCCTCTGAGTACTATCCCTTTAACACTGTTTGAGGAACATAAAAAACGGGGTCACTTTAATCCATGTCCTGTGTACGTTATTGGGCAGGTAAATGGGGCTTTGCTAGGATTAACCCTTTGAGCAATGTGTTGAGTACCCCACTGGCACTCAAAGGCTTAAGTCCTGACAGTGGCATAATGTGTCTGATGGTGTTTACTACACTGATTTTAT
The DNA here is from genome assembly GCA_037306005.1 of Rhinophrynus dorsalis. NCBI lineage: Eukaryota > Metazoa > Chordata > Amphibia > Anura > Rhinophrynidae > Rhinophrynus > Rhinophrynus dorsalis. Next base: position 474,383,396 of record CM074723.1, on the reverse strand, counting down.
GCTCCAGTGCAAACCCTTGAGCACAGCTGCTGCCACTGGGGGGTAACTCCAGATCTGACTACCTTTGCCCCAAAGGGCCTGTTATTCTAGTCATAAAATATGTCATTTTATTTGTATGTATATGTGTGTGTATATCTTTATTTATATGGCACCACACAGTGTACTCAGCACCTTACGATAGAAACATACCTCCCAACATTTCAAACTGCCAAAGAGGGACACTTCTGTTTTAGGGTTTGTGACTGATGGATGTGGCTGGGGGGCGTTACTAAGAATTTTTAGGGTATTTCATGACCTATTGACACCTTCTTGTGTAACCTAATAAATGACTTATAACAAGACCAACGCATTTTATTCACACAGACTACCTTATAAACACATATACTGACATTACACAAACAACAATGTGAGTTTTATCTCTTTAGAGAAGTGTACACACACACCACACAATCTGATTTCCTAAAAAGAGGGACATCAGGGTGGGAAAAAGGGACAGAGGTATTTGGCTCTAAAAGTGGGGCTGTCTCTCCTAAAGAGGGACACTTGGGAGGTTTGTAGAAGTATGTTACAATATGTAAAAGGGGATAAAATAAATGCCACAGCCAGAGAAACAATAGGAGAGAGGTCCCTGCCCCAAGGAGCTTACAGTCTAAATGGGTAATAGGAGACAGACAACAGGGTACAAGCGTGTCCAGTGCTGTGATTACAAGTGCTGAGTTTGCCAAAAGGTAGCGCCAACATTGGAATTTCTAGAATTTCTAAAAAAAAAACAATGAGTCTACGTGCGAGTCATTTTGCAATATGTCTGGACAAGATAGGGCAGCCAGTAGGTGTAAATGGTCATCTAGAACGGCAGAGATGCATCACCCCGATAGAAATTCCGCAGCGCACTTTACACTCGCGGCAGCCCCTTCTCCATTGCACCTTCTTCTCACACGAGTCATCATTTTGGTAGTCTAACTGATGACATGATAAAACATGCTACTCATATAGATATCAGGTCTCAATATACCCTCTGATACAGCCCAGAGGAATGCGAGCGTCTTCAGACAGGAAGATTGCTCACGCACCGTGCACATGTCCCAAGTTCCGTATTCAGGAAGTTAAAGATGAGCAATTCTGGAGCAAAGTGCAACACGGGGTACCAATGAAAATGCTCATTGATTTAAAATGGGTCTTTTAACCCTTTCAGTGACTGAGCAGTATGCAATGCATTGCAAAGCATTGCATTGCATACCCCCCTGACATCATGAATGAGTTGGAGAGGGGATGAAAGCGCCAATTAATTAATTAATAGGAATATTAGGAATTTTCATTTGTCGTTTTTGGTGCAGTTGGTTTAACTCTTTGAGTGCCAAAAAAGTATCCAGTGCATTGTGGTGCAATGCATTACATACCTCTTTGGTACCCAAAGGATTAATCCACAACTGTTTATCTTTAACTCCGTGCTGTGACCGTCACAGGGTTTTTGCCTTAAGGGCCAGTGACGGTCATAGCACGTCACGTACATTTTACTTACAGCGCTCATCCAGGAGTAAGTAAAAACGGGGAGTGAAATTGACCGCTACAAGACTGGATCGGTCTCTTTCAGTCCCCAGAGTGGCGTGACGGTACACGTCGGAAACACCAAAGTGGTCCTTAAGGGAAGGTTACTTCCCAAGACCGTGAACGTTAAGGAGTTAAGTTGCCCTGTGTTTATATCACTATTCAAGCAGTATTAGGGAGACTGAAACGTATCTCCGATATATTATAGCAACGATGGGGGATGTATAATATGTCATGTGTGTCTGTCTAGGTTTGTATAAGTGTTTGAGTACACGTGTTAGTGTCTGTGATTTTGTATGTGTGCATAAGTGTGTTTGTGTGTCGTGCATTTATAGAGGCTGATGAAATTGTTAGGAAGCTGTAAAGGGTTTTATTTAATTTTATAATATGTGCATGTTTGTTAGTGTCTGATGTGTGTGTCTGTGTTGATATCAGTGCTTGTGTGTATGTACATATGGATGTGTGTTTGTGTATATGCATGTGTGTGTTTCCGTATATATGTGTGTGTTTGTCTGTGTGTTTCTCTGAGTCGGTGTGTGTGTATGTGTGCTTGTGTGTGTGCTTGTGTGTTGTGTATTTATAGAGGCTGATGAAATTGCTGGAAAGTTGTAAAGGGTTTTGATTAATCCTATATAATAATTCGCTAAAATGTGTGTAACGACAAAGTCATGCCCAGTACAGACTGCTGTGTGTGCTGCAGTCAGCCGCGGTGCGGGCAGTGTCTACTGCACTTGACTGCCCCCGCGACCGGCTGGCAGTGGAGCTAGTCATCAGAATTAGTACCTGGTTATAGAGAAATATGCAGTTATCCTCGGCTGACAGACAGGACGGAGCGCAGACATCTTGCCCTAGTGACATCCGCGTGCCTGCTGTGTCAGTCCCAGACGGCTGTAGGAGGCGTTGCTAGGTGCCATTCGGCTCAGGAAGGGACTGACAGAGCAGGTGCGCGGACGTCACTAGGGCAAGATGTCCGCGCTCCGTCCTGTCTGTCAGCCGAGGATGAATGCATATTTCTCCATAAAGAGATAATAATTCTGGCGACTAGCGCTACTAAGCAGCTAGTCGCCAGATAGGGAATTATTACAAACAAAGTTTCTTAGCGGTGTTAGTTCCGCTTTAAGTACTGGCATGATTTAGGACTTACATCAATAAGACAGCAGACATCTTGGCGAAGTGGAATCCGTGTGCCTGCAATGTACTGCACACCTTTCTGATATTTTAAGGGTTGTAAAGAGTACAGATGAGTGAAACTGTTCCGGTTCGTTAATTAATTAATCAGATAATTGGAACATTACAATTTTGACCAAATTGATCTAGAATAAATAAACAAACACTTTCACATCCACACATACACATCCACACACACAGACACACACACACATACACATCCACACACACACACATACACATCCACACACACAGACACACACACATACACACACACACACACATACACATCCACACACACAGAGACACACACACACACACACACACACATACACATCCACACACACACACACACATATGCACACACACTCACACATATATATACACACACACACATACACACACACATGCACACACACATATACACACACACACGTATACACACACACACACATATAAACACACACATATATACACAAACACATACACACACCCACAAACATACATACACACACAAATATAGACACACATACATTCACACACACACACACACACACATACACATACATACACACACATGCACACGCACACAAACACACACACATACATATACACAGAAATACACACAAACACAGATACACACATATACACAAATACACACACACACATACATACACACGCACACATACACATACATACATATACACACACATGCACACACACACATATACATACATATACGCACACACATATATACATATACACACACACATTCATACACAAACACACAGAAACAGACACACACACATACACATACATACACACACGCAAACACACACACGCATACACACACATACACACAAATGCACACACATACATACATAGAAAAAGACACATACACATACGCGCACACACACACAAAAACACACAGAAATACACACAAACATACGCACGCTTAAAGAGACACAGAAACAGACACGCAGACATGCACTCAAACCCACAATACAATAAATAAATTAAAACAATTCTGTAAGACAGAAAAAAATCTAACTTCTTATGCGGTGACACATTAACCCCCTGGATGCAAGAGATGTCACCAATATATTGCAAAGCAATTTACTGATGACGTCTCCAGTAACCGTGGGTTAAAGAGGCTATAAAGAGTTAGAAAAAGGATGCATTCATGTCTTGTAAATCTTTATTGTTTCTATAAAGATTTGAGGGCCAGAGGGGTGTGAAACGCATTGCAAACCAGTGTGTGCACACTCCTGGTGGTCAAAGGATGAACCCTTTGAGTGCCAGTGGGGGATGCAACGCATTGCAAAGCAATGCGTTGCATACCCATCTGGCACTCAATGGGTTCAGAAATCTCTACCTTTACCTATTTAGAGATTATCCCACTGAATAAAATGTATCCCATGGTCAGGCAACAGGATTAGAGTTCCCTGTCACAGAGAGCGTGCAGTTTATATTTTAATGCAGCTCTAATAATAAATAAGAGGAAACTGATCAAAAGAATGCTAATGGGACTTTTATTCCTTGAACCCCTAATTGAATACCTTGTGTAACAATTCCCTGCTTCCTGATAACTGTGTGTGACATAAAATGCAAATATTACACCTGTCACCTTGAAAGACATTTAGTTCGATTTAAAGTGAAATAAAACCCAGCTCTATATACTGCTAGCCATTTATTTGTAATATAAAAACTCAGTGGCACAGTTTGGCACTTTATGCTAATTAGTTTCCGTACTGGGACAAAACTCCCACATGCTTTGCTTTGAATGAGTCTAAGCAGAACCCACATAATAGGTGACATTTCTAATATCTCAGTAACCTTAGTTTGACCTTGAAACAGCTAATTAGAATACTGTGCAGATAATTAGTTTAAAACACCAGACTGTGCCACCAAAACGTAAAAGTAAATTTCTCAAAAATGAACAAATTTACGGAAGAACGACTATTACAACATTTAGGAAGATTTTTATTTACTGATAAACAAACTAAGTTTGTCTTCTGTTAAAAGGTCTACTTAAAGGGATAGTAATACTTAAAATGTAAAAAAAAAATATGTTGTAGGGTTTATCCCCCTGAGTAAAACAAGAGTACTCCCACTGCTGAAAAGTGTTTCAAAAGTTATTAATTTTCAAAGTTGAATTTTTTAGGTGCAATATCACAGTGGCCTGAAATTGTACAGTGACGCTGTTGCTACACGATCCTATGGACAGCTCTGGTCCATTTATCTATCTATCTATCTATCTATCTATCTATCTATCTATCTATCTATCTATCTATTTATCTATCAATCTCATAGCTATCTATCTATCTATCTTATATCTATCTATCTATTTATCTATCAATCTATTTATCTATCAATCTCATATCTATCTATCTATCTATCTATCTATCTATTTATCTATCAATCTATTTATCTATCAATCTCATATCTATCTATCTATCTATCTATCTATTTATCTATCAATCTCATATCTATCTATCTATCTATCTATCTATCTATCTATCTATCTATTTATCTATCTCAGCTCTGGTCCCGGGACCATAAATCTCCATAGGATCGTGTAGCAACAGCGCCACTGTACAATTTCAGGCCACTGTGATATTGCACCTAAAAAATTAAACTTTGAAAATTAATAACTTTTGAATGAAACACTTTTCAGCAGTGGGGATACTCTTGTTTTACTCAGGGGGATAAACCCTACAACATATTTTTTTTTACATTTTATGTATTACTATCCCCTTAAAAAAATAAGGGGGTTTTATTAATAGGGGGTGTTAGTCTTGCATTAGCCCCTTGAATGCTAGAGACATCTCAATGTGTTTGAGATGTCTCTAACATTCAAAGGGTTAAAACCATGCCCACCCCCCTTAAACTGAACACCTAAACGGATGAATGTACACAAATTGTAATTATATTGGGTGGAATAGAAAGTGTCTTCTCCTGACACCAGCTCACAATACACTAATAGCCTTTACTGACACTTCTTTCATGTGAGGCTGCACTTCAAAGCATCTAAAAGACCCCTATGGCCATAGGACAAAGCAAGTATATGACTGTACTGTTTATGAAAAGATATTTATCTTGACATTATTATAAAACCAAAGTACAAGGCATTCTTATTAGGAGGAGAAAATCCTTCACGTAGTTTAACTACATCTGACTTTAATAACACTTTTTTTTATACAAAGTGAATTTTATTTACCAAAACAGTTTTAGGGTCATATGTATAACGTTAAGTGGCACAATTATGGGGCACATCATCAAAAAAAAAAAATCCCATTGACTTAAATTTTACTTTTAAAGGGACACTTAGGGGGAGATTCACTAAGCAGTGCTAAAGAGGAGATAAAGCAGAAATGACTTCTCCAGTGATATCACTTCTCCAGTTCCTACGTTATTCTATGAAGCCTATGCACTAGGATCTCCAAAACTTAAGAAATGTTAGTCAAATGGCTATACAGAATAATATAAGAACAGGAAAAGTGATATCGCTGGAGAAGTCAACTCCACTTTATCACCTCTCTATCACCGCTTCGTGAATCTCCCCCAGAACTGCACTCACAGGTCTTTGCAGGGTGAAGAAAGGTGCTTTTTCCTTGCTTGGGCCAATGTCAAGATGATCTTGACAAAGGTCCAAACAGGAGTTGAAACGATGATCTGGAAACCCCATGGAGCAAATAGGAAAGGGAGAACAGGCAAAAGGGGAGGGTTGCAGGAAGTTAGGTGGGTAGAGGTGGAGTGTCAGAGGCGTTAAGTTAGGGAGGAAGTGAGGTTAGTGAGGTTTAGCGTTAGGTGTATCGAGTCCCGCCCGCCCCTGTTGTACGTTTGTGGGGTTGGTTAGCGCGGGGTGGCCCTACACTGGATTGGGGTATGTTCAGTGTGACAAAATAATTTAGGTTGGATAATTAGGAAGGTAACCCTAGGGAGGTTGGCACCAGGCTAATGCCGCAGGGGGTTGCGTTACCCATTTGGAGCTGGTTGGGTCTAGCATAAGTGGGGTAACTGGTTTAAAGGCACAAAAAAAGGTGGATAATGGCTTGGTTTAGGCTTGAGCCCGTTTTCAGTTTTGGCCAGGCAAGGGAAGATCTTCATCAAGTGGGGAATCTGGTTTAAAAGGGATTAAGTGTTATGCCTAGTTTGGTTTATGGTATTAGTAATTTTATTGGCAGTGTTATTTATTAAAGGGGAACTACCACCTCGTAATAAGTTCACATTAATCAGTTCTTCATCTGTCAACTAGCTGCTTAGTAGCGCTAGTCGCCAGAAATATTACCTGGTTTCAAAGATATTCCAGTTTTTCGGAGGCTGACAGTAGCAGGAAGCATGGACATCTTGTCATAGTGACGTCCGTGCGCCTGTGCTGTCAGTCCCTTTTGCAGCCGGCCGGACCCAAAAGGGACTGACAGCGCAGGCACATGGACGTCACTATGGCAAGATGTCTGTGCTTCTTGCTACTGTCAGCCTCGAATAAGTCAAAAATCTTTTAAACCAGGTAATATTTCTGGCGACTAGCGCTACTAAGCAGCTAGTCGCCAGATGAAGACTTAATTAATATAAAGTTTTTGCGGGGTGGTAGTTCCCCTTTAAGTATTAATAAAGTGGTCTATTCTTACCCAAGTTATTTGTGGTGTTTTTTATTTCCTCATACCCTAGTCAATTTGCATGACAAAGGCAAAGCAGGGGCTGAAATGTTGATGCAATAAAACAACACCTTTCTTCACCCTGAAAAGATCTGTGAGTGAAATACTTTGTGGATTATATTATTCAATTTAATTTGGGTTGGCACATAGGCTTAAGACTGTGTTAACAGAGAGCGTACACATGCTTTGGATATAGATAGATAGATAGATAGATAGATAGATAGATAGATAGATATGAGATAGATAGATAGATAGATAGATAGATAGAGAGATAGATAGATAGATAGATAGTTATATATGATATAGATAGATAATAAATAGATAGATAGATTGATAGATAGATAGATAGATAGATAGATAGATATGGGATAGATAGATAGATAGATAGATAGATAGATAGATAGATAGATAGATATGAGATAGATAGATATGGGATAGATAGATAGATAGATAGATAGATAGATAGATAGATAGATAGATATGGGATAGATAGATAGATAGATAGATAGATAGATAGATAGATAGATAGATATGAGATAGATCGATAGATAGATAGATATGGGATAGATAGATAGATAGATAGATATGAGATAGATAGATAGATAGATAGATAGATAGATAGATAGATAGATAGATATGGGATAGATAGATAGATAGATAGATAGATAGATAGATAGATAGCTATGAGATGAAATGCAATGAAATATACAGCTATAACACACTGGAATTTTTGTGGAAATGATGATCTTGCAAATAGCTAAATATTCACCGTCTGGCCTTCAGTGACTACACAACGGCGTCTCCCTCTAAACATTCACACTCAGCCCCGGGGATTATAACTCATTAAGGAAGCCACCGAACCACAACTCAATCCACTTCCGGCCCCTTCAGCAAGAAAGGGGTTAAATTACTGGGTGCTGCTGAGAAAAATATATTTTCCTGGAGCTATGCCCCAAATTCTTCAGATTCCTCCTGTAATCCACTCCTTATTTTCCATAGAGTCCATACATAAGTATAGGTGGCTGTTCTCTGCACATATGATTTACATATCGGAGGCCATATGCACAGTACAAAAGAGGAGCTATTCTGGAGCAAGCTAACTGCGCCGTAGGGGAGAAATAAACCTTCTCATTGATTTAAACCCTTAAAGGGGAAATATCGCCCCCATACAAGTTTGGCTAATAATGAACTAAAAACAGTGATTACCTTGAATACTTCTTTCAATTTATTATACAATTTGTGGTCTTGCTAAATTTTAAGTTTGAAAAATGATCCTGGTCCTTACTGCTGGACAGACTATGGGTATAGAGCTGCACCGCAGCCTGTCAATCTTCCTCCTCCCCTCCTCATGTAACCAGTGGCGTAACAATAGGGGCGTCTGGCGCCACTGAGCAGCAAGCAGCTGAGGACGAGGTCTGTGAAGGCTCCGTCGGCTCTGTGGTAGTAATGCAGAGCGCTGGGAGATGACATCATCTCCCAGCGCTCTGCATTACTGAAGGACCGCACGGGAGCTCCTGCTAAAGAGGTCTATGCAGAAGACCTCTCCTGCCATGCTAGCCGGCAGCCTCTGGATCACCAGGGAGGTAGGAGATGGGCACGGGGGTTGTCAGCAGTGGAGGCAATGTGGCAATTGTGGAGGCAATGTGGCGAATTTGGGAGCAATTGTGGAGGCAATGTGGGGGCAATCGTGGCAATGTGGGGACACTTGTGGCAATATTGGGGCAATCTGGGGGCAATTGTGGCATGTGGCAATGTGGGGACACTTGTGGCAATGTGGGGGTACTTGTGGTAATGTGGGGGCACTTGTGGCAATATTGGGGCAATTTGGGGCAATTGTGGCAATTTGGGGGCAATGTGGTGGCAATTGTGGCTATTGGGGCCAATGTGGAGGCGATTGGGGGCAATTGTAACGATTGGGGGCAGTGGGGAGGCGCAATGTGGTTGGGGGGGGCCCATGGCAATTTTTGCACCAGGGCCCGGTGACTCGTCTCAATCTAGCCTCCTCCGATGATGTAGGATTTCTTCTTGTAAGCTGGAGTGCTCTCTAGTCAATGCGAGCCGCGCTGTCATCCCAGAATTCCTTGATGTGCGTTGACCATCACTGGTCCTTAAGTTACACAGTTACATAATTACATAGTAGTTTAGGTTGAAAAAAGACTTGCATCCATCAAGTTCAACCATTTTCCTAATCTTGTTTACCGGGGTTAACCCAAAAGAAGGCAAAAAACCCTTATTTCAGAAATTCAGATTTTGCATTGAAGGGGAAGGGGTGGGAATTGCTTCTTGACTCCAAATGGCAATGAAATTTCTCCTGATTGTGCAGGGACCGGTGTGACAGTCCTGGCACAGCAAGGGTCGTGAAGGGGTTAACCTCTTGATGTTAGAGAGGTTTCCAGTGCATTGCTTTGGAATGCATTGGAAATCTCTATCCAGCACACAAGGGGTTAATAGAGTAATTATTTATAACAAAGATGCTGTGCTCAGACTTGGCAAATCAATCGCATTCAGTTGTTTCCTGGAAACTTGTCAATATTATAATTTTGATCATTTATTTGTATACAAGCGAATCGTGTTCAGTTACATGTTTTCTATGGATTTCTTTTTTTTTCCCAAGTCACTATGGAGGAGGTTATTTACTAAAAACATCTGCATGCAAAATGAAAAAAATATATACAAAAAACAATGAAAACAGGATTATGCTTTTTTCATCTGATACATTTTCATTAAATATTTTTTGCAAATATTTTAACCTCTCATTTGCGCAAAAATTGTTTAACCCTTTGAGTGCCAGAGGGGTGTGCAACGCATTGTGAAGCAATGCGTTGCGTACCACTCTGGCACTCAAAGGGTTAATAAACAACTTTGTTGTTAGCGTGTGGATGTTAGAAGGGGGGAACGAATTGTAAACCAAAGCTTTGGAAACCGCATAAGAGTTCGAGAGGTTAAAACCCATAAAGATGTGCCTGTTTTAACCTTTTGGATGCTAGAGGTGACTCAAATCCATTGTTCCGTAATATGTTTTAACTAGATTTGAAAGGTTTCATTTAATGACATTCAAGAAAATTGGCTTCAGTAATGATTAATGAACTGTACTAATGAAAAAGGACCCAGTCTCGCCAAAATGACTTTGCAGTGCTCAAATGGTTAAATCTGGTGTGTGACGGGGTAGGTTATTACTTTTAGTGCAATAGAAGTGACTGGGATTTTTGTGTGTGTAAAGACAGTTTCTATTGCCCAGTGAGTCACACAGGGACATTCACTCAACAAGACCAAGGGACGGAATTTCCTAAAAGACTTGTTATTCAAAGAGAATGCTGCTGTGAAACTGGATGATTGATCCCACTTTAACTGCAGACAACAATGGTAAAATGATCGCTGGAATTCCAACATTTGCATATTGTGCTAAAACATGGACTCTCTCTGAAATGAAACGTACAAGGGTGAATGTCCAACTGATGAGGCCATACTCTGTGGTATATGCTAGAGCAGTGGTCCTCAATCATTCTCTACTTATACGTCATTTGTCAAGGGTGTAATAAAAGGTGTGTATATATATATATATATATATATATATATATATATTTATATATAAATAATATATATCCCTCTGAATTCCAGAGGGGGAAGCAACACATTGCTAAGCAATGTGTCGAATTTCCCTCTGCCACTCAAATATATATATATATATATACAATTCTGGAGATGGCAGACGTCAGGGGAGGGCTGGCAACTTGTGGCCCATAAGACAAATACATTCAAGTGGCCCATATCTATATTGTTCAAGCCCACTGTCTCAGCCCACCTCCTTTTTCATTTTAAAATTGGCATTAATGTTGTGATGTAAGGCAAATGATACCACATAGCTTACAGTTGAAATGGGGCTACACTAGTGCGCTACTACAAAGGTTACAATTTAAGTAAAGCTTACCTAGTGATACTATAGAGCTTAGAAGGGAAATGGTTAATGCTACTAGTTTAGCTCCATTTGTATTGTACATCTGTGGTATGATTTGTGTAGCTCCATTTCAGTTGTAAGCTCTGTGGTATCACTAGTGTAGCTCCATTTCAGTTGTAAGCTCTGTGGTATCACTAGTGTAGCTCCATTTCAGTTGTAAGCTCTGTGGTATCACTAGTGTAGCTCCATTTCAGTTGTAAGCTCTGTGGTATCACTAGTGTAGCCAGGGGAGGGCTGGCAACATACGGCCCAGGGGGCAAATACAATTAAGTGGCCCATATCTACTATCGTCCAAGCCCATTGTCCCAGCCCACCCCTGCTTCCTTAATTTTAAAATTGTCCTTAAAGGGATAGTAATACTTCATTTTAACTTTATTTTATTTTGTAGGCATTAAAAAAACATGAAGAATGATATAAGTCTTATCTCTGAAACCTTTATGGTTTAAGAGATATTCACAAACAAAGTATCCCCCCCCTGTTCAACCAGATCAGAAGGGGGCTGCCCAGGTAGACTGCAGAGAGGGACAATCTTCAATTAAGATAATGGAAAAAGCTGAAAAACTTGTCAAAGTGGGAAGAGCTTTCATTGTTCTCATAGGAAGAAGATTGTCCCCTTCTGTTATCTGTCTGGTCTTACAACCAGATCCACATCTGAGAAGAGATGGCTTACACTAGGTAAAAGGGGCGGGGAGGGGAACTTTGCTTGTGAATATCTCTTAAACCATAAAGGTTTGAGAGATAAGACTTATATCATTCTTCATGTTTTTTTAATGCCTGCAAAATAAAATAAAGTTAAAACGAAGTATTACTATCCCTTTAAGGATAGGTGTCAAGACATATAAATAAAAAATAATAAATAAACAATAAACTAGATAAAAATAAAAATTAAATAATAAAAATAAATAAAAAATGAAAAAATAAAAAGTAAAAGAATGAAAAATAAAAAATAAAAAATAATAATGTCTTAGACACCCACCTCACGGGTCATAAAATAGTAACCAATAAAACTGTAATATAAGGTATGCACCATAAATATAAACTATAATCCACAGTGAAAGACACTTTACTTCTACTTGTGTCTGTTTAAGACTAGATTATCACTACTGCAACTAAATATTCAACTAGCGACTGGGTAGGCAGCAGTAGCTGTATGAAGAGTTGGTTAAAGGGATAGTAATACTTCGTTTTATCTTTATTTTATTTTGTAGGCATTAAAAAAACACGAAGAACTATATAAGTCTTATCTCTCAAATCTTTATGGTTTAAGAGATATTCACAAGCAAAGTATCCCCCCCCTGTTCAGCCAGAGCAGAAGGGAGGTGCCCAGGTAGACTGCAGAGAGGGACAATCTTCAATTAAGATAAGGGAAAAAGCTGAAAAACTTGTCAAGGGGGGAAGGGCTTTCATTGTTTTCATACAAAGAAGATTGTCCCCTTCTGTTATCTGTCTGGTCTTACAACCAGATTCACATCTGAGAAGAGATGGCTTACACTAGGAAAAAGGGGCGGGAAGGGGAAACTTTACTTGTGAATATCTCTCAAACCATAAAGGTTTGAGAGATAAAACTTATATCGTTCTTCATGTTTTTTTCATGCCTACAAAATAAAATAAAGATAAAACGAAGTATTACTATCCCTTTAAGGAAAAAATGATCATCATGGGTATTAAGCGTCAATAGGTATCTTTGAACAGCTTGGGACTCCAGTGCATTGCAGCGCTTGTTCCTTGGGTAGTGAGATCTGTTACACTTAATCCTCTTATGCCTTATGTGCTCCGTATGGAAGGTATGGGCTAATGGCAGTTATGGGCTACTGCCTCTGAGGGATTGATGAGCTATAGTCTCATAATTAAAGAGCATCGTCCCTATGGCATGGTGTGTAGTGAAATGTGGAACTGTCTGGATCGTGGACAGAAAATCAAAAAGCAAACCATAAGTAACAATGTATCAGACGAAATTGGTTAGTAATCAGACTAGTGGTCCGAACTGGAGTTGCACTATAATAGAGACAGATATACTATATAGGCAGTATCCCAAGCGAACACCACCTCTATCTGTCAATGTCAGTCTAGAATACAGATAAAACATACGGTCCCCCAAAACGTTGATCTGTATACAGTAATGTGCAAAAGTTTTAGGCAGATGTGAAAAAATGTTCTAAAGTAAAAATGCTTTCAAAAGTAGAAATGTTAATAGTTTATTTTTTATCAGTTAATGCATAGTGAGTGAAACAGAAGAAAAATCTAAATCAAATCAATATTTGGTGTGACCACCCTTTGCCTTCAAAACAGCATCAATTCTTCTAGGTACACTTGCACACAGTTTGTCAAGGAACTTGGCAGGTAGGTTGTTCCAAACATCTTAAACATCCACAGTTATGTGGATTTAGGCACCTCAGTTGCTTCTCTCTCTTCATGTAATTCCAGGTAGACTAAATGATGTTGAGATCAGGGCTCTGTGGGGGCCATACCATCACTTCCAGGACTCCTTGTTCATCTTTACACTAAAGATAGTTCTTAACCCCTTAAGGACCAGCGGCCCCGGGGTGTGTGGTCCTTTAAGAACCAGATAGGGAATTTCGGCGTGCTGCCCCACGTGACTGATCACGTGGGGTGGCACACCGAATGAGGGACTGAAAGCGATCGCTCAGATCTTGGAGCGATCAACTTCAGTCCCCGGTATTACTCACCGCGCTCCTGCAGGAGCGATGTGAGTAAAAGTACGTGACATTCCAGGACCATCACTGGTCCTTAAGTGCGGGACCAGTGTGACGGTCTGGGTACGTCACCGGACGCGAAGGGGTTAATGACCCTGGCTGTATATTTGGGGTTGTTGTCATGCTGAAGAATAAATTTTGGGCCAATCAGATGCCTCCCAATGATACTGCATGATGTATAAGTGTCTTCTCAGCATTGAGGAGACCATTAATTCTGATCAAATCCCCAACTCCATTTGAAGAAATGCAGCCCCCAAACTTGCAAGGAACCGCCACCATGCTTCACTGTTGCCTGCAGACACTCATTCTTGTACCGCTCTACAGTTCTTTGGTGAACAAACTGCCTTCTGCTACAGCCAAATATTTTAAATTTTTTCTCATTAGTCCAAGCACCTGCTGCCATTTTTCTGCACCCCAGTTCCAGTGTTTTTGTGCATAGTTGAGTTGCTTGGCCTTGTTTCCATGTCTTGGAGATGCATTGGAGACCTCTCTAGCATTTATGGGGTTAAAAGACCCTCTTACATGAATGGACGTTTCAATTTGTCACCTATCGCGCAGTTGGTTGCCAAAGAACTGATCCACTTGGCCATTATACATAAGGTCCATAGTGTCACAGTCAGTGATGAACATGCCTTGTGCCCCCAGGCTCAGACCAGCTGTGAACACGCAACAGAAGAAGAGAATAAAGTTATCCCTTTCATGTTGCTACTGATGGGCTTATGTTATAACTTCAAATACAGACAAAATGAAAGTGTTAGTAGGGACAATCCCCCCCTCCCTTCACTTGCTTAGAAGGGAAGAATCTGAAAATGTAAGGAAAACAGCAGCTGGAGGAGCACACTGTCATGGGAAATGAGCAGTCCTATCTGTATGGAAATGTAGGGCAGGTGACAGGCCCTTATAGTGTCAATGCTTGTGCAGTAAACACACGGAGCAAGACCTGACGTGCATGGCGCTCCCACTTGCGCCTCATGTTTTCATGCTGGTCATCATATCAGAACCAAACAAACGCTACAATACAAAGAGGATTATGAACTAAGAGGAGCAATTCTGGAGCAAAATAGAAGCAGAGGAGAATTAAAAAATTCCTATATAATAATTCGCTAGGATGTTTGTCAGAAGCCATCATGCACAGTAGAGACTGCCCGAACGCACAGAATGCTGGGAGCACAGAATGCTAGGAGCACGGAATGTTGGGAGGTGTAGGAATGCTGGGAGTATGGAATGCTGGGAGGTGTAGGAATGCTGGGAGCACGGAATGCGAGGAGCACGGAATGTTGGGAGGTGTAGGAATGCTGGGAGTTCTGTGTTGGGAGCATTCTGTGCTTTCGGGCAGTCTCTACAGTGCATGACTGCATCGGCGGTAGGATGCAGAGCAGGACCGGCCTCTTAACCCTTTGAGTGCCAGAGGGGTACACAACGCATTGCTTTGCACTCAAAGGGTTAACATCACCTGGACCTTGGCCCGTGTACACAGGCTTTTACACTAGTTAAATATAAAAAAATAAAAATAAATTCCCTATATCCCTATAGATTTAAGAACAAGAGGTCATCCATTAAGAATAGAGGAAAGAAGCATTTGAGTAAAACAAAGGTAGGGATTTTTTACAGTAAGGGAAAAAAGTTATGGAATTCTTTGCATCGGGATGCTGTGCTTGCAGGTACTGTAACTGCTTTCAAAAAAGTAATGGCTACATATCTAGCACAAAACAATATTGAGAAGGATGACAGTTGGCATCAATGCAGATAGGTTGTTGATCCAGGGAAATATCTGACTGTCATTTGGAGTCAGGAAGGAATTTTTTTAACCACTTGGGGCTAAATTGGAAATGGCTTCAATTGTTTTGTTTTTGTTTTTTGCCTTCCTCTGAATCAACAGGGGTGTTTAGGCATGGGCTGTACTTGATGTCTTTTTTAAGCCTCATCAACTCTGTTACTGTTACTATGTTACTATGTTATTATGCATTTAATATTTGATAGATCTTCTCTTAGCATGTTACTGAATGTATTTCAGTTGTATCCTAGGAGGCGCTACCCCCTTTCAAGCCTTGATTACTGGAGGAATCTCTAACACATTACCACTATCAGGTTTCATGATTGTCCTACTATTCCTCAATCAATAAAAGTGCTTATTCTTTTCCTTTCTCCCACTCCCTAAATTTCAATTACCAATTCACTCACAGTTCTATGTAATTGAACAAAAGCATCCTATATAATAATTCGCTAGGATGTTTGTCAGAAGCCGTCATGTACAGTAGAGACTGCCTGAATGCACAGAATGCTGGGAGTTCTGTGCTGGGGGCACGGAATGCTGGAAGCACAGAATGCTGGGACCACTGAATGGTGGGAGTACGGAATGCTGGGAGTTCTGTGCTGGGAGCATTCTGTGCTTTCAGCCAGCCTCTACTGCGCAAGACTGCATCGTGTGGAGCAGTGAGGTAGCGGCCACTTAAGCCTTTGAGTGCCAGAGGGGTACGCAATGCATTACATAGTTGGAGTATAATAAAATACTTTAAGGTGAAGTCCTCATCATCTGGAATGCCAAAAGAGTGCCAACTGAGGTCTTAAATCAATATCTATAAATGTGATGTGATGCGATGTACATTTGAATGGCTGTGAAAATCAATATTTTGTAAAAAAAAAAAAAAAAAGATTAATGACAGATAACAAAATGCATGGTGCTAAAGAGTACTCAGAGGAAAGTTATGCACTAAAAATGCTCATAGTTGGCCTCGCTGTCCTCTTCTTGGTACAAATGGAGTTAAAGTAATAATAATACTTCATGTTTCCGGCAATACTATTGTATGTATTAAATACATAAACAAACCCATCTATGTATTTTTACAAAACTTGCAGAGTTTAGAGCAATTGTATTTTTAAATTGACCCCTCCTGCCCCTTTTATCTACGTCTTCTCTCTAGCTGTTAGACTTGGATTCTGGTCTGCGGACCAGATGGATCGTCTGCAGAGTTGACATGACATGACGTCTATAAAGTGGGCACAGTTTGAGGCAGTAGACCATCGCCATGAAGATTTCCTTGGCATTCACTCCTATTTCAGCTCTCCAGACGCTCCATCCGGTCTGCAGTCCAGTATCCAAGTCTGACAGATAGAGCGGTGACATGCTTAAAAGGGGCGGGAGGGATAAACTTAAAAACTCAATTGCTCCTAAACAATGCAAGTTACGTGAAAAATACATAGATGGATTTCTTTATTTATTTAATACATACAATATTATTGATAGAAAAAATGAAGTATTTCTATCTCTTTAAGGGGAGATTTTTTTTTGGAGTAAGTAGCTTAGACAGGAGTAGGGCTAAGAAATTGGTTCCAGAGAATGTTATAGACCTGAATCATATCGGTGCATTTCCCTTATAGACACACACACTCAAACACAAACACACACACACACACGCAGTCCTAAAGTATTGAACTGGGTTCTCTGAATCCCCAAATTTCCAGTCATATCAAATAATCTAATCAAAAACCACAATGGGGCAGATTCCCTATAGTAATTATTAATCCTGCATGTTCTTCTAAAGCTGTAATCAGAATTCTTATAGTGTAATCATTTTCAGAGATCACTATAAATGCCCTCTTGTGCTATAGACCAGGAACAGCAATTTTGATCTAAAGAGTTGTGGCTACTCCAAGTGGTTTTGTGACGATGTCAGAGTATGGAACCAACAGAAGCAATGCACTCGTCTGTCAGTGCAGGAAGTTGACAGTAGGTCATTCTAATGATGATACATTGCTTTGTAAGAAGTGGATTACATCGAATAGAGGTGTCAACAGCTTTTGCTCCAGGGAGACAAGGACCAAAGTCACTTTACCCAATAGTCAACAAGTGCCAACAGTAAATTCATTGCTTAAAGGGATAGTAATAGTTCATATTACACATAGCTCAGAATGTTGAGCATGTTTAATAGTTGTGTTCCACGATATACATTTGTCACATAACTTGCTACTTACTTTGTAATATAATGGTAAAGATGATCCCTCCCGCCTCTTCTCCTGACATCTTGGTTTTTGTCCCAGATCCGACGGTGGTTCACTACGAGGGACAATCTTCACGCAGTATTAGGAAAAACCTGCCCTCCTTCATCAAGGGAAGAAGGGAAGGGAAGATTGTCCCTCTATGTGATCTGTCTGGTCAAGGGACCGAACGTCAGAACTGAGGGGAGGTGGCTTCGCATCAGGGAAAGGAAGGGGAGGGATCATCTTTAACATTATATTACTTAGTAAGTAGCAAGTCATGCAACAAATGTACATCGCAGAGCACAACTATTATACATGCTCAACATTCTGAGCTGTGTGTAACATGAACTATTATTATCCCTTTAAGTATTCAGGGGAAGTTGTATTGTCAGGCAAAGTAACAAGAGCGTGCTAGATCAGATGTATTCAACCTTTGGTGCACCGGCTGTTGGGAGCTATAACTTCTATCATCACCAACCAGCCAATGTCTGGTTGGGGCTGACGGTAATTGTAGCCCCAACAGCTACAGCAGGAAAGATTGCTTACCCCTGGACTAGATAAGGAGTGAGATCTTGTGGATACTCCACTTTTGGTGGTCTACAACTCCAACAGGCAGCTGAAGATGATGGGAATTTCCATCCAGCAATAGCTGGTCATTCAGTAACGTTCATGTATTCAGTTATTAGTATGTACCATAGAACTTTTACCCCTTTTCCAGGTGCAATAATACACCCTGAACCATTGTCATATGATCATTTCTAATGCATATAACACTTTGCTAAATAATATAGAACATGCTAACTTGAGCATTAGACCAACAGTAAATAGTATACCTGAACACAATTCTTCTATTACAGAAGTAATATAAGGTATTAATATCATTATAAGGAAAATTCAAATAGTAATAAGTTGCAATAAAGTGAAAACATTTAAATGGCAGCTATCCTGTGAATAGTGTGCAATGGACAGGTCTACTAACCTGGTAAACTGTAAGGCCTAGTGGACCATTGTGGGAAAGAATGGAGCTCTGAAAAAATATCTCCGGTTCTCCCTCAATGGCCCTGTAACATGGACTGGAATGCTAGACTGTGAAGTCTTGTAGTGCTCTCATTTGACCTCCATAGACAATAGTGAAGGGCTGATAAACCCAGCTTTAGATGCATATATAGGGACACATGTTTAGATGTAATGTAAGAAAGTTTTACTTCACTGAGAGGGTAGTAGATAAGTGGAATATACTACCAGCAGACGTGGCAGAAGTTAATACAGTGACAGCACTTTCCAGCAGACTGGAGCACTTTCATTGGCCAGAAATCAATCTCTGCCAATGAAAGTCCTAAAGCTTAGAGACAGACAGCCTCCATCATCGGAGAAGGCTGGTTAGAAGCTGAGACTACAGTACAGATCCGATCAGCACTGTCTGCCCGAAGTAGTAACAGAGGTACATTTAAACTTAGAATTTCTTCAAACTGGCAGATTTTTTTTTCTAGGGTTTTACCTCTGCCGAAGTCTTGTCGGTGTTGCCTCATTAACCCTAGCGTTCTAGGGTTTTACCGCTGCCTAAGTCTTGTCGGTGTTACCTCATTAACCCTAGCGTTCTAGCGTTTTACCGCTGCCTAAGTCCTGTCGGTGTTGCCTCATTAACCCTAGCATTCTAGGGTCCTCTTGTTGCAGAGTCCTGTCCGTGTTGCCTCCGATTATCCTATCTAGGGTCAGTTCTCTGCCAGAGTCTCTGCAGCCTCCACTACCCTAGTCCACTAGGGGTTTTCCCTGCAGCTACCCTTCGCCTATGCCACCTATGGCGGAGTGGGGCTGTTGAGGAGTTCCTCATTCCTGAAGCTTGCTATTGTCTCCTGCCTGCTAGTCCTAGCTATTTCAGTTTTTTCATATTATTTACTCTGTGTCTATCCTCACCCTGACCTGTGTCAGATGTGGAAGGTACTTGGTACGGACCACATCTGGACCTGAGTGGGGTATTTGCTTATTATTTCTCAATAAAGCTTTTTAACCTTACCTGACTGTCTGAGTGTTCTTTACAAAAACCGTGACAACAGGTTCAAAGCACCATGCATGCACTTATGTAATACATGCGTACATTTGATGGTGAGCCTATATATCAGAGGTTCTCAACCTGTGGGTCGGGACCCCTTTGGGGGTCAAATGACGATTTGCCAGGGGTCACCTCAAATCATCAGATATTTAAATTTCGATTCATAACAGTAGCAAAATTACAGCGATGAAGGAGCAACGAAAATAATTTTACTGTTAGGGGTCGCCACAACTTGAGACATTTTATCAAAGGGTCGTGGCACTAGAAGGGTTGAGAACCGCTGCTATATATATAATGGTTTATATAAAAAACAACGCAAAGAAAATGATATATAATGAATATGTTTCTTTAAAATATATAATAAAATATATTTCAAGGTAAATACAATGCAAATGAATAATATACAAATTCATGTAAATGGTTATATTTATTTCAATAGAAAAAAGCAAAGGGACATCAGGTTTTAGCAACGACCAAAAGAGACCATTATGTCAAGATGTTTGGGAATCACGTGTGTAACCAGTTTTCTCTGTAGCAAATATAAGATCTGTGAAGTTGATCTGATTACATCAGTTTTTGCAATATTACAACAATTTTCACATGAAAGAGACTTTTCATAATCTCATCTAAAATCAGTTGGGGGATTCCCATCTGCAAGTTCACTATCATTATCATCATGAACAATATTTTGACTGTGTATGTTGTTGGTGACATCTGTCAAAACTTGCATAACTTAGGTGAATACTTGATCTCAGGAATGAATGCTCTTTTTCTCAGGCGGTGAAGCAGTACTTATTAAATGAGTAATCTATGGTGATTACCCTCCATGAATTGCTGAGGGTCACAGATAATTAAAAACGTACTCAGTATGCCTCTAAACCCCTATGGTTAGAAGGCTTATGAACCGTTGCGACCAATGTCTTGTGAACCTATTATGAGCAGAGAAGTGGTCATTGTGCTGGTAATTGGTATGTTGACTAACTCTTCTCAAGTTAAAATGATTTAGCAGGTTCCTCTGGCCAACTAGGTGAGACACAGGGCAGTATGTCTTACTTATCGCAGATTATCTAGTGTAATTGTTACAGAACAATGTGTACAACATTGTTAGCAAAATCTAATTTATCCCAGCAGTGTTACAGCAGCACCTAACACATACTGTATCTTTTAAGTGTTTCCCATTCATAGAATTCTGCATTAGATTTAGAACTTTTTTCACCAATGCAGTTTTTGAAATTAACAAAAAAAACTTTAATTATCACATCATCATATATTTAATTGATCCTTGTTTAAATCCGATTTAACATCAGCACTGTAATGTTGACTATGAATAAAGTTTATACGACTTTTGTACAGCTTACTTATTTCAATCTATAGTTCTATGTTCTTTATACGGTTCAGTATTGAAATATCGCCCACTAGTTGGCGACCAACAAAATGGCTCATCATAAATGTCGCTTGGTTGAAAAGGGCGCAATCAGAATGTTGGCTGCATGAAAAGGGCGACATTCTGATGTTGCAGGCTTAACCCCTTAACGCCAATTGACTTAGTGACAGAGTACGTACCTGGCAAGTCACGGAAGTCATTCGCTAGAATGACGGAAAAAAAAACCCCGTCGTTAAGTGTCAGCCGCGTGTGCGCCCGGCTGGTCACTAAGGGGTTAAGTATCGAGTAGCCTCCAGCCCTCAGAATGTTGCAATATGATTCAGTATATGCCAGCAATATGTTCTGAGTTGATCGTCTTCTATTCTGGTAAGATCTATCTATGTGCCTCAGACATCTATGGCATAATACTCTCCACCAGATGCTGTATTGGGAATATATAAGGCATGCATAGGAGAGAAGATGGACATTGACTAGTGGGTGACATTTCAATAGGATACCTTTATATACAGAGTAAAGGCAGCGACAGTAAAACAAAAGCTTTGATAACCATTAACATCAAAATCTTGAAAATGATCAAAATTTTATTTGGTACTTTCCTGTTATTCGGAACCATTTTCAAAACTATTTTCAGAACTAATTCTTGTCAGAATCTGTTGTTGTTATTTCCTGTCAGAATCTGTTTTTATTTCCTGTCAGGATCTGTTGTTATTTCCTGTCAGAATCTGTTGTTTCCTGTTTAACAATGTTTGAAAAATATTACGATAAAGATTTTGTTTTGAAAATGGTTCTGGATAACAGGAAAGTACCTTTTATTTTTGTTTCAAATCTGATTTTAAAAATGAGATCGTGTTTTATTATCATACTAGTGTAAAAGCCCATGTACACGGGCCAAGATCCAGGTGATGTTAACCCTTTGAGTGCCAGAGGGGTACACATATACATTGCTTTGGTGGTCCCCTGAGCACTTCCGTCCGGTGGTCCTCTCTTCTCCTATTTGTGTACTCACCTAACCTGATTACCCTCTCCCAACCTCAGCAACTTTTGCAGTTTTATACAGAGGCGTAACTAGAACCCGCTGGGCCCTGGTTCAAGAAGTTCCATGGGCCCCCCACCACATTGGCCCCCAGGCCCTCCACAATACCCCCTTCAATCTCTGCAATGCCCCCATCTCTTACCTCCCAATCCCTGGGGGTCCAGTAGAGTGGCAGGAGAGATGGGTTGGCGCGTAGAGCTCCCGCTCAGTCCTCTTCTGTAATGCAGAGCTCTGGGAGATTATGTCATGGAGATTATGTCATCCCAGCGCTCTGCATTACTAGAGTGCTGGAGGAAGATTGCGAGCACCAGGTGGAGGGGTCCCACGGGGCGGCCGGACCCCTGGAGTGACGGTCCCGGTCGTGGGTGCGACCCCTATAGTTACGCCACTGGTTTTATATCCTACTGAACGCAGCTAGGTTCCTAATCCTTTAATTATGGCCTCATACGCTACATATGTGGAAACTTATGGTCTCAGAATTTGATTCTAGGAAGAGGATACATGCTATAAGATCCCACTCTCTCTCCCACTACTACAATTAATGGTTGCCTTGGCTTGTCTATGGGGCTTTAGGTGTCCCTTCTTATACACCAGTCAGTTCTGCTCATACTTCCTGAGTGATCAGCTACGGTTCCACTCCTAGTTCACTCATCTGGATTGGTCTCGGCTTGACATTTACTCCTTTACTTTTTTAGTCTTTTCTATTTCCTCCTGTTCCCTTTAGTCTTAATGTTTTCATATATACCTGTGTTCAATTCCATGTTTGAGGGGGGAACTAATATAGCATCTTTTACTGGATATCAAGCATGCTGTTACCAGTTTTATGTGATGTGTTGTTATTGTTATTCCTTATCCTGATACGTAGTCTGTGTCATGCTATTGTACCACTTTGATTTCTCAATTAAACTTTAAAAAAAAAAAACAGAGCTCATATGTGTACTCCCCTTATAATACTAACATAATTATCTCAGCTTTCCAGGAGGCACTGCCCCTTCGAGTGTAAAATGTGCGAGGCTTAAGTGGACCTGTAACATAACCCCCTCCAAATCAATTACTTTTATATTCAATATTTCAGAGAGGCCTGTTTCACCTTCTAAAGTATTACTTTGTAGGTGAAACCATGAGCCAGATGTTGAGCAGGGATGAAAGGTAGCACAGCCATCTTTCCTCTGTTTAAAGGGATAGTAATACTTCGTTTTAACTTTATTTTATTTTGTAGGCATTAAAAAAACATGAAGAATGATATAAGTCTTATCTCTCAAACCTTTATGGTTTATGAGATATTCACAAGCAAAGTTTCCCCTCCCGCCCCTTTTACCTAGTGTAAGCCATCTCTTCTCAGATGTGGAATCCAGTCCATAGACCAGACAGATAACAGAAGGGGACAATCTTCTTCCTATGAAAACAATGAAATCCCTGCCCCCCTTGACAAGCTTTTCAGGTTTTTCCCTTATCTTAATTGAAGATTGTCCCTCTCTGCAGTCTACCTGACACCTCCCTTCTGCCCTGGCTGAGAAGTGTTACATCAGTAAAAGGGGCGGGAGGGGGACACTTTGCTTGTGAATATCTCTTAAACCATAAAGGTTTGAGAGATAAGACTTATATCATTCTTCATGTTTTTTTAATGCCTACAAAATAAAATAAGGTTAAAATGAAGTATTACTATCCCTTTAAGAGGACTGACAGCACTCTCTCTCCGTCAGTTGCCTTTTTCTTTTCCTCCAGTATTGTATCTAAACAACTGACTGCATGTAGCATTGATGTGAAGGAGCAAGCCGGGCAATGAATACACTGTAAAAAGCAACATCCTGCATTTATCAGTGTGCAGACACAATACTGGAGGAAAAGGGGAAGTTGTTGGGAGGGCACATAATGCCACAGGGGGACTGCTGTGCCTAAGACAAGCTGAAGACTGGATTTTGTCAGTGACTATTTTTAATAAATGGAGCAATAATACTTGACTTTTCTGTTTTTAATTCAATTTCCATATTGGAGCAATATGTAGACAGATGATGGTTTCCCTTTAAGTTGAATTTGCTGCAGCTCATTGACAAAGCCCACTGAAGGCTGAAATGTATGTCTGGGTTTGTGCAAAGAAGATTTTTCTGATATTTCGGAGCTGTACCATCTGTGGGTAGGACCATACTGATAAGAATACGGAAATTTCACTTTATCTTTGCTATTTCCCTCTTGTGTGCCTTTTCCACTTTACCCTCCATTCTATATAACTATGACAGCGTCACATCCAGATGTCTATGATTAAGCAAATATGTGCGAAACGCGTGAGACATTAAGTTCCATGTGGTCTCTGTTTTGAACTCCTTCAATAAATGCTGGTTTTAACCTCTTCATGACAAGTGCGGCAATTTTTCTATTTCTACATTGACATTTGAGGATTGGGACCCCTGTCTGCACCATAGTTTGAGGTTACAGCGGTGAGTGCAGTCACAACATTTGAGCATATTATCAATCTATATCTCAGATTGGCGTGGTGCCATTAACCTTTTTGAAAGAGCGTCACATCCAGATACATGACTATGTTCCAGTAGTACTCAGTTTCCTTTATTATGATGTATCCTGTACACCCCTTGTTCTTATGTAGTCATAGATTCTATGGCTACCATTGGACAAGGCTAGTGGGAGAAGGCTGAGGGAATAGTAATTGTGGGTCTATGACTACTATGGGAGAAGGCTGGGGAGTAGTGTTCGTGGGTCTATGGCGACCATGTGACAAGGTGATAGTAGTGGGTCTATGGCTTCTGTGGGACAAGGCTTGGGGGGAGGTTAGCATGTGTGGTTCTATGGTTACTAGGACACTGCTGGGAGTCACAGCAGGGCTGGGCAATGTGAGGCCCTCCAGCTACTTCCAGACTACAACTACCATCATGCCCAATTTGGCTGGTGGGACCCGATGGGATATGTAGTCTGACAGCAGCTGGACGCCTTCCTTTGCCAAGGCTGGAGGTCAGTTAGTTTGCTTTTATGGCTACCAGGGCAGTGGAACAAGGCTGGAGGTCAGTATGTGTGGTTCTATGGTTACCAGGGCAGTGGTAAAAGGAGGTCAGTTAGTGTGATTCTATAGCCACTGTGTGTCATTGCTGGGGTGCAGTGTGCAGTTATGTGGATACCAGTGCAGTGAGAAAAAGATGGGGGTCATTATTTGCAGTTCTATGGCTACCAGGACAGTGGGACAAGACTGGGGGTCAGTATGTGTGGTGCTATGGCTACCAGTGCAGTGAGACAAGGCTGGGGGGTCATTATTTGCAGTTCTATGACTACTAGTGCAGTGGAACAAGGCTGGGGGTCAGTATGTGTGGTGCTATGGCTACCAGTGGAGTGGGACAAGGCTGGGGGGTCATTATTTGCAGTTCTATGACTACTAGTGCAGTGGAACAAGGCTGGGGGTCAGTATGAGTGGTGCTATGGATACCAGTGGAGTGGGACAAGGCTGGGGGTCAGTATGTGTGGTGCTATGGATACCAGTGGAGTGGGACAAGGCTGGGGGGTCATTATTTGCAGTTCTATGACTACTAGTGCAGTGGAACAAGGCTGGGGGTCAGTATGAGTGGTGCTATGGATACCAGTGGAGTGGGACAAGGCTGGGGGTCAGTATGTGTGGTGCTATGGATACCAGTGGAGTGGGACAAGGCTGGGGGGTCATTATTTGCAGTTCTATGGCTACCAGGACAGTGGGACAAGGCTGGGGGTCAGTATGAGTGGTGCTATGGATACCAGTGGAGTGGGACAAGGCTGGGGGTCAGTATGAGTGGTGCTATGGATACCAGTGGAGTGGGACAAGGCTGGGGGGTCATTATTTGCAGTTCTATGGCTACCAGGACAGTGGGACAAGGCTGGGGGTCAGTATGAGTGGTGCTATGGATACCAGTGGAGTGGGACAAGGCTGGGGGGTCATTATTTGCAGTTCTATGGCTACCAGGACAGTGGGACAAGGCTGGGGGTCAGTATGAGTGGTGCTATGGATACCAGTGGAGTGGGACAAGGCTGGGGGTCAGTATGTGTGGTGCTATGGATACCAGTGGAGTGGGACAAGGCTGGGGGGTCATTATTTGCAGTTCTATGACTACCAGGACAGTGGGACAAGGCTGGGGGTCAGTATGAGTGGTGCTATGGCTACCAGTGGAGTGGGACAAGGCTGGGGGGTCATTATTTGCAGTTCTATGACTACCAGGACAGTGGGACAAGGCTGGGGGTCAGTATGAGTGGTGCTATGGATACCAGTGGAGTGGGACAAGGCTGGGGGGTCATTATTTGCAGTTCTATGGCTACCAGGACAGTGGGACAAGGCTGGGGGTCAGTATGAGTGGTGCTATGGCTACCAGGGGAGTGGGACAAGGCTGGGGGGTCATTATTTGCAGTTCTATGACTACTAGTGCAGTGGAACAAGGCTGGGGGTCAGTATGTGTGGTGCTATGGCTACCAGTGGAGTGGGACAAGGCTGGGGGTCAGTATGTGTGGTGCTATGGATACCAGTGGAGTGGGACAAGGCTGGGGGGTCATTATTTGCAGTTCTATGGCTACTAGTGCAGTGGGACAAGGCTGGGGGTCAGTATGAGTGGTGCTATGGCTACCAGGGGAGTGGGACAAGGCTGGGGGGTCATTATTTGCAGTTCTATGACTACCAGGACAGTGGGACAAGGCTGGGGGTCAGTATGAGTGGTGCTATGGCTACCAGGGGAGTGGGACAAGGCTGGGGGGTCATTATTTGCAGTTCTATGGCTACCAGGACAGTGGGACAAGGCTGGGGGTCAGTATGAGTGGTGCTATGGCTACCAGGATAGTGGGACAAGGCTGGGGGTCAGTATGAGTGGTGCTATGGCTACCAGGGGAGTGGTACAAGACTGAAGGTCAGTGTGTGAGATTCTAGTAAAAAAAAAGTCATTTTTGCAGGAATTCCAGCAGAAGGCGAAAAGTGATGTTTTTCTCACATTTCTCTTTCTTCACCCATCCCTACTGGTCACATCTATTTTTGTTTTTAGTCTCCCCAAGTATAAGGGCATCACAGGCATGGACCCTTACTCTCTTTGTGCCTAAAGGGGATCAGCTGCACTTTCCTGATAAAAGCCCACTAAAGGTTAAAATTTATAGCTGAAGTTTTGCTGTTTCTTTCTTGTAAAGAGAAGATTTACCTAATGTTTCAGTGCTGTACTGTCTGTGGGTAGAACCAGACTGAAATGTTGGGGCATCTCAGGTTCAAATTTAGGCCTAACTCTACAAACACACACACACACAAATATTGGGATACAGAAATTCTGAGAAGAATGTGATATCAGGGCAATGACAGGTGGAAATGATGGATTAGGTGACCTAATTTGTGTTTCTACAACTTTTGTTGGACTACAACTCCTTTCAACCATCACGCGGAGGACAACGCTGTGTAAAGCTGTCCAACATCAGTTGAAAAAACATTGTTACACAACTGTTGAATTTTTTCCGATGTACTTCCTACAAAAAGTGAATTCTTGCAAAAAAATAAATAAATAAATACACAAACATCCAAAGCATGCCTGCAGTTGTATGTGTGTTTGATTCTAAATTCCATGCTCCTCAGGGCATAGGTGTAAATGTCCTCTGTGTGCTGCCTTTGTGTGTGTGTTTGTGTGTGCAGAGCCTTGTTGTTCAGTAAATACAAACATCAACTTTCTAGAGCAGTGGTTCAGAGATGATTTCCTTTCAGGTTTTTGAATAGAAGAAAACATAGCCCCAGGTAGTTAAAACAACACCATTTGTGAAAGGTTTGGGTCATTGTATTAGTTAAAACGTCCAGTTGATTTCCCTGACACGGGGTCCAGACACCTTTCAGCTTCTCCAAATCCCCTATGGAAGTAATATCTGTGTGGGACTGATGATTGAACCACATTCTAGGACGAGAATGCCTTCAGGCCCCACAGTTGACTCTGAGTTGATGACGTTGGTAAGATCGGCTGTGGAATGCCAAATGCATTTGATATTAGGATTCACATTAACCCTTTAACGACCGAAAGTAGGGTTGCCATCAAAAAATACCGGCCATGGCATTCCCTCCATAGACTTAACGTTGGACAGAAGCCAATTTTTTACCGGCCTGCCGGTAAAATACCAGCTGGGTGGCAACCCTAACCGAAAGGTTGTGCAAATCATGGTGAAGTAATGCATGGCACACACCATCTAGTCATTGAAGGTTTAATATTCAACAATCGGCAGAGATGAGCTTGTTTCTTAGACTGATTCTCACAAAGTATTAAACCTTTGAGTGCAAGAGGGGTACGCAACGCATTGCAGAGCAATGCGTTGTGTACTCCCCTGGCACTCAAAGGGTTAAAGTGACTGTACCAGCAAAAACAACTCTGGTTATTTTTGAACTCGCTTTTGACTAGCTGTTTATTGCATTATTCATTTTTTGTTTAGAAAATTATTTTTTGAATTACTTGGATTGATATATTATGCTAATGAAGACCTGCCATGTAGGCACTTCCTGTCTTAGTCTTACATCACCTCTCCAACTCACTGACACAGCTCATAAATACATTTCTTACTTCCCCTGCACTGAAACGGTAAAGTCAGTGAGTGGGGGAGGAAATGTAGGGATAAGACAGGAAGTCAGTGATAGGGAAGGTGGGTAATACATTGCTCAGCAGTGTCAGTGAGTGGGGAGGTAATGTAGGGATAACACAGGAAGTCAGTGCTAGGGGAGGTGGGAAATGCATTGCTGAGCAGTGTCAGTGAGTGAGGGAGGTTATGTAGGAATAAGACAGGAAGTCAGTGCTAGGAGAGGTGGGTAATGCATTGCTGAGCATTGTCAGTGAGTGGGGGAGGTAATATAGGGATAAGACAGGAAGTCAGTGCTAGGGGAGGTGGGAAATGCATTGCTGAGCAGTGTCAGTGATGTAGGGATAAGACAGGAAGTCAGTGATAGGGAAGGCGGGTAATGCATTGCTGAGCAGTGTCAGTGAGTGGGGGAGGTAATGTAGAGATAAGAGGAAGTCAGTACTAGGGGAGGTGGGTAATACATTGCTGAGCAGTGTCAGTGAGTGGTGGGTAATGTTGGGATCAGACAGGAAGTCAGTGCTAGGGGAGGTTGGTGATGCATTGCTGAGCAGTGTCAGTGAATGGAGGCGGTAATGTTGGGATAAGACAGGAAGTCAGTGCTAGAGGAGGTGGGTGATGCATTGCTGAGCAGTGTCAGTGAGTGGGGAGGTAATGTAGGTATAAGACAGGAAGTCAGTACTAGGGGAGGTGGGTAATGCATTACTAAGCAGTGTCAGTGAGTGGGGAGGTAATGTAGGTATAAGACAAGAAGTCAGCATTAGGGGAGGTGAGTAATGCATTGCTGAGCAGTGTCAGTGAGTGGGGAGGAAATATTTGGATAACACAGGAAGTCAGTGCTAGGGGAGGTGGGAAATGCATTGCTGAGCAGTGTCAGTGATGTAGGGATAAGACAGGAAGTCAGTGATAGGGAAGGTGGGTAATGCATTGCTGAGCAGTGTCAGTGAGTGGGGGAGGTAATGTAGAGATAAGAGGAAGTCAGTACTAGGGGAGGTGGGTAATACATTGCTGAGCAGTGTCAGTGAGTGGTGGGTAATGTTGGGATAAGACAGGAAGTCAGTGCTAGGGGAGGTTGGTGATGCATTGCTGAGCAGTGTCAGTGAATGGAGGCGGTAATGTTGGGATAAGACAGGAAGTCAGTGCTAGAGGAGGTGGGTAATGCATTGCTGAGCAGTGTCAGTGAGTGGGGAGGTAATGTAGGTATAAGACAGGAAGTCAGTACTAGGGGAGGTGGGTAATGCATTACTGAGCAGTGTCAGTGAGTGGGGAGGTAATGTAGGTATAAGACAAGAAGTCAGTGTTAGGGGAGGTGAGTAATGCATTGCTGAGCAGTGTCAGTGAGTGGGGTAGGTAATTTGGGATAAGACAGGAAGTCAGTGCTAGGTGAGGTGTGCAATACATTGCTGAGCAGTGTCAGTAAGTGGAGGAGGTAATGTAGGGATAAGGCAGGAAGTCAATGTTAGGGGAGGTAGGTAATGCATTGCTGAGCAGTGTCAGTGAGTGGAGGAGGTAATGTAGGGATAAGACAGGAAGTCAGTACTAGGGGAGGTGGGCAATGCATTGCTGAGCAGTGTCAGTAAGTGGGGAAGTAATGTAGGGATAAGGCAGGAAGTCAGTACTAGGGGAGGTGGGCAATACATTGCTGAGCAGTGTCAATGAGTGGGGGAGGTAATGTAGGGATAAGACAGGAAGACGGGGCTAAGACAGTGTAACCCCTTAAGCACCAGCGGTCCAGAGAAGTTAACTTTCCATAAGAACCATTTTTATCCTTGTCGATGCGCCATATACGTGACCTGTCATGTGTACGGTATGCCGAGCCAGGGTCTGAGAGAGGTCGCTCCAATCCTGGAAAGGTCAATTTCAGACCCTGTTTTTACCTGTAACGCTCCCGCAGGAGCGCTGTAAGTAAAAAGTACGTGACGTGCCAGGTCAGTCACTATTCCTTAAGGGAAAAAAACAGCGAGGGTCCTGGCACACCACACGGTCATTAAGGGGTAAACAGCGAACAAATACATCGTAATAATAATAAACCCTCCCCCTTACTTTACTATGACCAGAAAATCCTAATTTTCCTCAGAACTTTGCCCTTGGTCCTTGAATAACCCTTTAATTGCCAGATGGGTGCTCAAGGCATTGCTTTACATAACATTGCACACCTCTCTTTCACTCAAAGGGTAAGTCTATTAAACAATATTGCTTAGTTTTAAAAAAAGCTATTTTATTAAAATCGCCCCATTTTGCATGACAAGCAACATTGCAAAGCAAAGCGTTGTAGATATTTCTGGCACAAAATGGGTTAAAGGGATAGTAATGTGAAAATCAGCTCCAATTAATCTTCATAGTATTTGGGCCATGGAGAGTGTTATTTCACTACTGTCAGAGTTTCAGTTCAAGAGTAATTGAATGATAAAGTATCCCCCTCCCGCCCCTTTTACTGATGTAACACTGCTCTCCTCAGAGCAGCAAGACTGTCCAGATGGATCACAGAGAGGGACAATCTTCAGTTAAGATAAGGGAAAAAAGCTGAAAAACCTGTCAAGGGGGGCAGGACTTTCATTGTTCTCACAGTAAGAATATTGACCGTTGATGTGAGCTGTCTGGTCTGTGGACTGCATTCCACATCTGAGGGGAGGTGGTTACACTAGGTAAAAGGGACGGGAGGGGGATACTTTATCATTCAATTACTCTTGTACTACAACTCTGACAGTATTGAAATAACACTCTCAAATGCTCAAATACTATGAAGATTAATTGGAGCTGCTGTTTTTGTGAAACATTACTATCCCTTTAAGGATTCTATGTTCCCAAACTTGCAATAATGAAGAATATTTCAATTCTCATGCTAAACGCTCATTTCCAGTCATGTGAAGCAGATTGAAAGACTATTATCTTTTGTATTACTTAGCCTCAAAAAAAAAAGACAATCTCTTTAGAGCAAGCATCTTTTATTTGCTTCCCCTAATCTCCGTTCTTAACCTGTTGCTTTCGAATATCCCTCCGTAACCAGACTTAAGAATGTGTAAGAGGCTTGTGTCCCCTTCTCTCTGATACAAAAGGATATTTGTAAAGGCTGCCACTCAACAGTCTCTCCTATAGACAGAAAGACCTCGAGAGAGAGAGAGAGTCACAGCAATCCAGACTCGCTCTGTGGTTTAACCAATTATTCATTATCTCTATCCTCCATCTTTTAGATTAAAAGATCAGAAACTGAAAGAAGAAAGGATCCCTGATTCAGACACTGTCAATTATTGTTGAGAGCAAAAGAGAGCAGGAGGCTATATAAATTGTTATTGACTTTAATGACACTCTAAAATAAAGGGTCGCTTTGGATGCCTGGACTTCCTTGTACCAAACAGCTCACCTGGGACTATTAACCCCTTAAAGGGATAGTAATACTTAAATAGTACTAATCCCTATAGTAAAGTCCTACTAAAAATAAATGTATTGCCCCCAGTGTTATCTCTCAAACCTTTTATGGTTTGAGAGATAATAGCTCCTAAAGTTGCCCTCTCCCTCCCCCTTCCCTGTAGTCAGCGTTCTAGCAGACTGAAGGGAAATCCGGTCATAGATCATCAGGAGGCTCAGCAGCAGAGCTGCGATCGTGTTAATTAAAAAAAAAACTTTCACTAAAAAGGTCTTCTACATGTGCTTGCAAACCAATCACATGTAGAAGACCATTTCAGTGAAAGTTTTCTTTTTTAGTGATGCGATCGTGGCTCTACTGGAGAGCCGCCTGAAAATCGTATGACTTGCTTCCCTGCAGTCAGCTACAAAGCTGACTTTGGGGACGGGGGAGGGAGAGGGCAACTTTAGGAGTGATTATCTCTCAAACCATAAAGATTTGAGAGATGACACTGGGGGCAATACGTTTATTTTTAATGGAACTTTAATATTGGGATTAGTAATACTTAAGTATTACTATCCCTTTAAGGATGAGAGGTTTGTGAAAAAGCACTGCTTTGTAGTGTGTTGCACACTCCCTTGGTCCTTAAAGGGGAACTATCACCCTAACTAAAGTCCACCCCACCTAATTAGGCATCTAGTGATAAGCTTAAAGGGACAGTAATGTCCCAGAAAAAATCTTTATCGTTTTGTAGTGCTTAAAAAATTGTATGCAACAAATCCTATATCTCAAATCGCTATAGTTTGAAAGATATTCTCATTGAAAGTTTCCTGTTTCCTGCTGTCAGTTGTAAAGGTGACAGCAGGAGATCCGTGTCGACTGACAGGAGGAGGCTCTTCAGCAGAGACGCAATTGCCTTATTTAAAATGAATTATTTTATTGGAATGGTTTACAAAGTGTGCTTGCAAACCAGGCACACTTTGTAGACCTTTCCAATGAAGTCATTCTTTTTAAATAACGAGATTTTGGGCTCTGATGCAGAGCTGCCAGTTGGTCCCCGGATAGGATTCCCCTGAGTTAGCACATCACTGACTTCAGGGAAAGGGTAAGGAGGGATAGGGTTTGTTGCATTTAGATGAACTTTTTAAGCACTACAAAACAATAAAGATTTTTTCTCTGATATTACTGTCCCTTTAACAATTAAACTGTTATGTAGAAAAATATACACTTTAGTTAAAAATCCTACCTCAGCCGACACTGACTGCAAGGCAACAGCGCAGACATCTTTGCTTACAGACATCTGCGCTCCTGCGCTATTAGTCCAGGTCTCCTCTAGGAGGCGTTGTATGGTGCATTAAGGTACCGGAAGGGACTGACGGAGCAGGCACGTGGATGCCTCTGGAGCGCTGTTGCCAGCCGCCAGTGTTGGCTGAGGAAGGATTTCTGACTAACGTGGTCCTTATTCTTCAAAACAGTTTGACTGTTAACCCTTTGAGTGCTTTGCAATGCATTCCGTACCCCTCTGCACTCAAAGGCTTAAGCTTATCGCTAGATGCCTAATTAGGTGGGGTGGACTTTAGTTGGGGTGATAGTTCCCCTTTAACCCTTTGAGTGCCAGAGGGGTACACAACGCATTGCAAAAGCATACTGCAGGTACACAATGCATTGCAAACCAGACACACTTTGTAGACCGTTCCAATGAAGTATTTCTTTTTACATTGCGCTCCGCTGAAGAGCTGTCTGTTTGTCCCAAGACCAGGATTCCCTGCCGTCAGCTTACAGCTGACATCAGGGAAAGAGAAGGGAGTGTGGAACTTAAGCCTTCTATATCTCTCAAACCGCAAAGGTTTGAGAGATGGGAGTGGGATTGTTTAGTTTATTTTTCTAATAGCTGCAATATTACATTTTTTAATCTAACAACATTACTAACCCTTTAAATGTCATTTGTCAAGGGTGTTACGAATGGTACAAATAACTCTTACATTCACATTTTTATCAATCTCTTCAAAACAAGGGGAACCCTATGCGATTATTTCTACACACCAAAGTGACACGGCACCCTGGTTAAAAATCATTGCCTTATATATAACTGAGGTCATACAGAGTCTGACTAGATAATTATTATAGAATATAAAATTCAAATTATTCAAATTATAAATAGTAAAATATAGAAATTGTATCAAATGCTCCAGAGAAAGAGGCATAATGGCCTCCATTTTGTCTATTATAACTTACAGTTGGTCCCTTCTGCAGAGCCAGATTTACAACCATGGCAACCCTAGGCAAGACACAGTAAGACCCCTTACCTCTGCTCATGGCCACACCCCCATTCCTCTCATAACCCCACCCACAGTCCCATCCACTGTCCCCTGGCACACAAAATACCCCTAGCTTATAACATACAAACACAAAGAAAGGTTGTAATCCCTTGATTGCTAAAGAGATTCTTAATGCTTTGAAGACCTCTAAGGGGTTAAAAATGGTCAGTAAAAGGACATATATACTGGTGCACTGACCACACCCACAATTCAGAATATAGGAGGGGCCATCACAGCTGAGGTGCCACCCCTCAAAATTTGAATCCCTAGGCAATTGCCTGCTTTGCCTAATGCTAAATCCAGTCCTGCCCCTCTGAATCAAAGCATGACTCATCAGAAGGAATCGTCTGTAAGATATAACAAACAAGATGGCGGCCAATACACCTTTTTTTCCTGCAGAGCTTGTGGGATAGTTTATATACTTTACGCCTTATCATTTTAGTTATTTGAACTAGATATTCTAAGTATCTTTTCAGCATCTATATGACCTCAATTATATCTAAGGATATAGCCCCCCTTTAACAGTACATTTAGATCTCCAGGCTAGGCTGACCAGACCTCACCTTTAACCGGGGACACATATGAAAAATGCATAGTGCAGGGCTGCCTTGATTTTAGTGCAGTCCAGAAAGATGCCTATTTCCTATGTGTCCCTGGTTAAAGGTGAGGTCTGGTCAGCCTACTCCATGCTGTTCATCTGATATCCAGACATTCTATTGCATTCCACTGGAAATGTGAGTCACTGACTACAGTTTGCCATAGAATGTGATGTAACAACTCCGCCACTTCATGGTAGTTAGAACTCTTATAACTTTTAACTAAAGCAGCTGCCAGCAGTTTTAGTGCCTTTGTTTTACTCAAAAAGAAAAAAAAATCCAAAAATATATCTATATCTTTTGACTAATAAATCTTTACTGATCATATATGCACAGATTCTTGAATCTGACTCAGTTTTATTTTGGTGTTTTTCTGGTATTTGAAGAAACTTGCAAGCTCAGGAAAAAGGTTAAAAAAAGTAATTTAAGAACTTCAAAGTGGAACAAAGGTGCATCCAGATGTGAATAATTGTCAGGTCAGATTGCTAATCACAGACGTGAACACAGAACCAAAGTATTGCCTGCTCACTTCATTAAGTAGAAAGGGGAACAATGTTGAAACAAATTCAGGACTTCTACAGTTTGACTTAAATGTATTGAATGCCGTCCTGGAATGTGATGGGCCATATACACAACGTTAAAGTGTACCAATTCTGGGGAAAACCAGTTGCATTATTAAAAAATGTGAATGAGATAGAAATCAGACGTATTGCAAGTATAAATATTATTGAAAAAACAAATTATTCAAAAAGAAAGAAGATAGAAAAGAATAAGACAAATTGCCAATATATGTTTGATACAGTATATCAATTTGCTACGTATATGTAAATGTGTGAAAGGAATAACGAGAACAACCTTCGTAGAAATCTTTATTATTATCCAATTACCCTTAGGTATAACCTTAAAGGGATAGTAATCTCTATATGCAAGTGCAGCTTCGAGTTTTCTATATGGCTTTTATAACATGCAGCTCTATGTTTAACCCCTTAAGGACCAGCGGTCCTGGGGTGTGCGGTCCTTTAAGGACCACATAGGAAACTTTGATGTGACGTCCCACGTGACTGATCACATGTGCCAGCACGCCGAACGGGGGACTGAAAGAGATCGCTCCGGTCTTGGAGCGATCAACTTCAGTCCTCAGTATTACTCACCGCGCTCCTACAGGAGCTCGGTGAGTAAAAGTACATGATGTGCCAGGACCGTCACTGGTCCTTAAGTGCCGGACTAGCGTGATGGTCCTGCCACGTCAATAGTCCTTAAGGGGTTAATTACTTACAGTTCTGTAGTTCAAAAAATCCCCCTCCTGCCCCCTTCTGGTGCCTCCTCTTATGTCCTGCAATTCGATCTTGGGGACCGGACGGATGCAGCAAGGGACAGTCTTCACATAGTAAGTATAAGGAAAACACTGCCCCCTTGAGGAAGGAGGATAGGATTTTCCTTTTGGTTATGGAAGATTGTCCCTCACCGTGCTCCATGCGGACCATGCTTAGAGGAATTGTGACACAGGGAAAGGGGGTGGGTGGTGGAACCTTTCAGCTTGAATATCTTTTGAACAACAGAACTGTAGGTAATTAAACATAGTGCTATGTGTTATAAAAACATATAGAAGATTATATACCGTAAAAATCTCAGGTATAATACACACAATTTTACCCCATTTCACCTTATGTGAAGTGGGGGGTGCGTATTATACACGAGAGATTTTTTTTTTAAATTTTTTTTTAATGCAGGCGATCCTTTCCCTCCCTCCCCCGGCGATATCTGCTTTCATAATAAAGCTATAAAGCTTACTGAGGTCTGTAGGCAAACTTCATGTGCATCTGGGTAAATCTCTGTGGGCGGGATGCTTATCTACTATGTTACTCTGGATCAACAGGGGTGTTATTGGCATGGGCTGGACTTGATGGACGCATGTCTTTTTTCAGCCTTATCTACTATGTTACTATGTTACTATGTTACTATGTTACTATGCTTGCCTTTGCCGGCCGGCCGGTCGCCCACTTCCTTCTATGGCTGTCAGGACCTTCTGCCTCCAGCCAATAGTAACGCCCTGTGTACCACTGGCTGGAGGTAAAAGGTCCTGAAAGCCATGGAAGGAAGCGGGCGGGCGACCAGCAAATTCAAGCAAAAGCAAGCATGCTGTCTCCAGAGATTTACCCAGATGCACATGAAGTTTGCCTACAGACCTCAGTAAGCTTTATAGCTTTATTATGATAGAGGATAGCGCCGGGGGAGGGAAGGAAGGGGTCGCCAGCATTACATTTTTTTTGTAGCAATGGGGAAAACAAGGGTGCGTATTATACATAGACACTCTTGTTTTCCCCTAAATCTTGGGTGTAATATATACCTGCGTATTATACACAGGTGTGTATTATACCTGAGATTTTACGGTATGTTGTTTTTTTTTGTCTACTGAAAGATGTTGATGAGTGAAAGGGGAAAAGTGGCAGATTAGGTCAGGGCCGGTGCAAGGATTTTTGTATACTCAGGCGAAGGTGCATTTTGATGCCCCCCCCTCCAATCCCGGACACAATCCACCTGCCCCCCCAACCTTGCCACAATCCCCTGCCCCCGCCCACATATTCACCTCCACACTCTCCTCACCTCCACCATGCCCCTTCCACAATGTTCCCTTCATCTCCTCATTTCCCCTTCCACAATGCCCCTTCATCTCCACAATGCCCCTTCCACAATGCCCCTTCATCTCCACAATGCCCCTTCATCTCCACAATGCCCCTTCCACAATGCCCCTTCATCTCCACATTGCCCCTTCATCTCCACATTGCCCCTTCCACAATGCCCCTTCATCTCCACATTGCCCCTTCCACAATGGCCCTTCATCTCCACAATGCCCCCTTCATCTCCACATGCCCCTTGATCCCCTACCTTGAGTCCCTGGTGGTCTAGCAGCGTGCCTCCTTCGGCACAGAGCTGAAGCTCCCGCGCTCTGTTCTTGGTAATGCAGAGCTCTTGGAGATGATGTCATCTCCCAGCGTTCTGTATTGCTACAAAGCCTGGGTCGCTCTACGTTGTGAGTGTCACATAGACGCCGCGAGGGAGCACTTGGTAGTGTAAATCAGCTCTCCCTCCCCTGCAGATATATTTAAAAAAAAAAAAAAAATCCTAGCTTCTCCCTTTTCGGTGCCCCTCCATTGCGGCGCCCTAAGGCAGCTGCCTGTCCTGCCTTAATGGTAGCGCCGGCCCTGGATGAGGTTTAATACAGATAAAAGTATGGTTAAGCATTAAGTCTGCAGAAACAAGCATGATACATATACGCTGAATGGGAAACTACTTGGAGGATCCTTGATAGAGAAAGATTTAAGAGACCTTATAGACAACAGACTTCACAGCAGTGCACAGTGTCACTCAGCTGCAAGAGCCAGTATAGTAAGATCATGTATTAAAGAGGTATAGATGCACCTGATGATAATATAATTCTATCTTTGTTTGTAGATTTTAGCATAATCTCATGTAGGATACGGAGGATACCCAGTTTTTGGTTAATAATTTGAAAAAATAAAACATTGTTGAACTGGAGAAAGTATAGACGTGCAACAGAAATGAGAAGTGGTTTGAAGATTTTTAGTTATAGAGATTGGGCAAATTGAGTTTCTTTACATTAGAAAAGAGGGGCTAGATTCTATTGCAGGTGCTAATTGTGTCACTGCTTTTATTTCCAGGTTTCCGCACTGACTTTAATAGGAAAATGTTTGATAAAATGGTTGTTAACATTTATCACCTACAATAGAATCCAGACCGAGATGTCTAAGGGGTGATATGATTACCATTTACACGTATATTAAAACTCTTTGGGGAGTTAGTTACTCAAAGAGCTGAGCAAAAAAATTAGGGGTCAACAATTAAAATGATAGGAAATGTGTGTTAGAATAAAACAAATGCATGAGTTTTTTATAGTGAGGGTAGCAAGGTTGTGGAACTATGTCCTGGAATGTTGTGTTTGCAGATACTAGAGCTGTTGCTTTCAAAAATGCACTGGTCAACTTTCTAGCTCGGAACAATACTGAGAATTATGAAAGGTGGTTTCAATGCAGATTAGATGTTGATCCAGGGACTTAGGAAGAGATTTTTACCCACTTGAAGCTTAACTGATACTGTCTTCAATAGAGGTTTTTTGTTTTTTTTTTAACCTTCCCCTGGATCAACAACTGTGAACTTGATTGACGTGTGTGGTTTTTCACTCCATCAACTATGTTACTATGTTACTAACTGACTGTATGAAGGACATCTGTCTACCTAGGTAAGTTATTCCGTTAAAGGGATAGTAATGTTTCATAATAAAAACAGCTCCAATTAATCTTCATAGTATTTGGGCCATGGAGAGTGCTATTTCAGTACTGTCAGAGTTGTAGTTCAAGAGTAATTGAATGATAAAGTATCCCCCTCCCGCCCCTTTTACTGATGTAACACTGCTCAGCTCAGAACCGCAGGGAGGTGTCAAAGTGGATTGCAGAGAGGGACAATCTTCAATTAAGATAAGGGAAAAACCTGAAAAATCTGTCAATGTGGGCGGGCCTTTCATTGTTGTCACAGTAAGAAGATTGTCC
Source organism: Rhinophrynus dorsalis (assembly GCA_037306005.1). Lineage (NCBI taxonomy): Eukaryota > Metazoa > Chordata > Amphibia > Anura > Rhinophrynidae > Rhinophrynus > Rhinophrynus dorsalis. The sequence goes on along the minus strand of CM074723.1, from coordinate 474,343,547 downwards.
CTTGCTGTGAGCTGTCTGGTCTGTGGACCAGATTCCACATCTGAGGGGAGGCGGCTTGCACTAGGTAAAAGGGGCGGGAGGGGGATACTTTATCATTCAATTACTCTTGAACTACAACTCTGACAGTATTGAAATAACACTCTCTTTGGCTCAAATACTATGAAGATTAATTGGAGCTGCTGTTTTTTTGAAACATTACTATCTCTTTAAACAACATAAGAGCCATTTATTGATATAAAAATTGAATGCAACTTTATTTGTTTGTTTGTTTGTTTGTTTTGTTTTGGTTTTTTTTGTTACATCTATAAAAAATTCAGGACTAGCCTTCAAATGCCTATGCATTTTTATTCTTGGCTTCTGAAATGCCAATATATGAATTGTCTTTGGCTCTCATGCAGTTTGATGAGATTTTCAAGGTGTTCCTTAATTTCTTTAACTATTTCAATGCTAACGCAATACATTGGCACCCTCACTTAAAGGGTTAGTAATGTTTCATAATAAAAACAGCTCTAATTAATCATCATAGTATTTGGACTTTGGAGAGTGTTATTTCAATTCTGTCAGAGTTGTAGTTCAAGAGTAATTCAATGACAAAGTATCCCACTCCCGCCCCTTTTACTGATATAACACTGCTCAGCCAGATCAGAAGGGAGGTGCCCAGGTAGACTGCAAAGAGGGACAATCTTCAATTAAGATAAGTGAAAAACTTGTCAAGGGGGGCAGGGCTTTCATTGTTCTCATAGGAAGAAGATTGTCGCCTGCTGTTATCTGTCTGGTCTATGAACTGGATTCCACATCTGAGAAGAGATGACTTACACTAGGTAAAAGGGGCGGGAGGGGAAACTTTGCTTGTGAATATCTCTCAAACCATAAAGGTTTGAGAGATAAGACTTACATCATTCTTCATGTTTTTTTAATGCCTACAAAATAAAATAAAGATAAAACAAAGTATTACTATCCCTTTAAACATTTGATAACACCATTATATATTATTTAGCTGCAATTTAAAGGGTTAGTAATGTATTTTTTGAATAAAATGTAATATTGTAGATATTACAAAAATGAACTAACTGATGCAAGTCCTGTCTCTCAGACCTTTTATGGTTTGAGAGATATATGATGATAAAGTTCCTCCCTCCTTCTCCTTTCACAAACATCAGTATTCTAGCTGATAGAAGGAGATCCTGGTCCCAGGACCGGCCTGCGGCTCTTCAGGAGAGCCGAAATAGCTCTATCTAAAAAGAATGACTTTATTGGAACGGTCTATAAAGTGTGCTTGCAAACCAGACACACTTCGTAGACCTTTCCAATTAAGAATTTTTTTTTAGATAACACTATTTTTTCTCTGCTGAAGAGCCATCATCGAGTCTCACGAACCTCTTTCTGTCAGCTTTACAGCTGACGTCTGTGAAAGGGGGGGGGGACTTTATAATCATATATCTCTCAAACTATAAAGGTCTGAGACACGGGACTTGCATCAGTTATTATTTTTGTAATATCTACAATACTGCATTTTATTGAACTCAGACATTACTGTCCCTTTAATGACAAGATAAATGTGTGACAACGGTAGGAAACGCTTCTCAGTACTTTTATTATATTTGGCCTTTCTTGTTACTTTATCGGCCACAGTTCTGTAGCTGTAAAATTTGGGATGTTATGTAAATATATAATCTATCATCATCACGTTTCATTTTCTCCGTTTAGTAATCTCACTTTTAATGACAGGTCAGTACTGGTCTTGGAATAGCATCTGACACCATCACAGCCATGCAAGAATGCATACCTTTCCCACAGAGGCTGACATCAAGTCAAACTCTGGAAAAGGGCTTAGGTTGACTACATAGATCCCTCTCCATGGGAGGTCTAGTGGCACCTAGTTGCAATCATACATGACAGAGAGTCCTAAATCATCCATACTTACATCTTCGTGTTATTTTGAATTTTCTATGCTAATACCAATCTTGTGATTTGTATGTAGAATTTCCCATACCAAGTTCAAGCTTGACATTCCAAGTCAAAGAGAGGCTCCTCGGAATTGTAGACATTTGGAGGAGCAGGCATGTGAACCCATAAACACCCAGGGGGGCTTGAGCACATGCCTTTTTTGTCCAAAGTGCACTCGTGCCCTTTTAACAAAAAAAAAAAAAAAAAAATGTAATCAGTCCGATTTTATCTTACCCCAGTCCGTTTTTCAATTTTGATTACTGGGGTTGAGGGGCTGCTCTCCTGTCCTCTTACGTCCAGGACCTTTTTAAGTGTAAGGCCCCTTTAACATACATGGTCCTTTTTATGTGCCGCCGGGTCTTCTCCTCTTGCATGTCGGATCCTCTTACGCCTTGAGCCCCAACCCCCCAAAATCAGAGATGGATTATGGCTCAATAGGGCCCTAGGCAAGGTACCAGTTTTGGGCCCCACATCTCTTGATGCAGTGCTTCTGACACAGAGTGCTGCCAACAGGTACTGGTATCAGGCCTTATAATTTGAAGTCCTTTGCTACTAGCCAGACCTGAAAAGTTACTCGCCACTGCAATCCATAACATACCCACCAGGGCTGAATTTCTACTCGCCAGGGCTAAATTTTCACTCGACATTGGCTAGTGGCAAGTGGAAATTATGAGCCCTGCTGGTATTATGACTTCAAGGAAAGTGGGATTAACTGGGAGATGCTGGTCTTTTTCAACAAAAAAGGGCATCTGACACAAGATGTTAGTGACAGTAGTAGTAGGGCTTTTGTCTGTGACCCATCACTTGCAGCCAGGGCCCCTCATATTGCTCTGGGCCCTAGACAGCAGCCTAGATTGACATAATGGATGATCCGGCTCTGCCCAAAATGTCTGTGCACATCCCTGTGGAGGAGATTACATGACTTTGAAATCACCTAAAATGTTTTGACTCAACAAGCTTTGGTCACATCAGATACACATCACATATACAGTACTGTGCAAAAGTCTTAGGCAGGTGTGAAAAAGTGCTGTAAAGTAAGAATGCTTACAAAAATAGATTTTCATTGTTTTATAGAGGCTGGATCAGTTGATTCTGTTTACTCTGCGAAACGCGTCCATTGTGCCTTTTAAATGCCGTTGAGCATACATTGCTTTTAATACATTTTTGTACGGGATTAATTTGGCTACTTGGTTTTTGTTTCATTTTTTATTTTGATTTTGATTTTTTACATATTTTATATTATTATCCTTTGGCTCTGTTTTGGATATTGGTAGAGCTGAATAATGCTGGAGGATTTCCAGGATATCAATCGAGTGAACCAACACTGAAGCATTTCCCGGACTTTCACTGAGAATTCATCTGAACCCAAGCAGGGATGGGTAAAGTACCGTGCATGCTATTTCTGTTGATTGCAGGCATATGCTTGTTGATCAACCATTTGCTTATGTGAGTTGATAATATATAGCTAATTACAGTCTC